>JABUQX010134335.1:0-7500 GCA_015478945.1 Trachelipus rathkii | reverse complement strand
GAAGGTTAAACTGAATCCGAACCGCCGCACTCGCTCACCTAACACCCGCCATCAATCCAAATCATCTTCATAAATACTAAACACGATTCACACCCAACATCAATAACACAAAGCCCTATAACGAAGAGATAACAGTTAACAGAACAAAAAAAATCAACAAAGATTCCTTAAAATAAATATAAAAAACGACAATTTAATTTCAACTCTTACCAAGTGAAGAGGTGAATATCATTTTGGCGTTATAACTAATAATATTTTACTAAGAATCATCGCTTTAAAAATAGTCAGAGTAGCTTAATAAAAAAATCTTGATTGATCTCAATATATTACCGACCAAATCTCATCACTATGAATCCTCTACAAGAAGACACCAGTATGCCAAACCTCACAATTAAATTTGAAAAAGAGAAAAAAGTAACATAAAAAAAAAAAAAGTTCATTAAAATTAAACAATCACAAAAAAGTTAAACACTGAAACGAAAGATAAGCGAAGAAAAGTAATACGACAGAAACGAATACCAACGAAGAAAAAAAGCATCAAAAGAACATGAAAATATCAAAATGATAAATAATATATATCAATCTACATAAAACATTTAATTAAAATGTGAACAATTTTAAATTGTATGAAATAATAAGTGATGTATACAAGAATATCATAAAAAATGTTTCATAAAATTATCAATCTCTGTTGAAAACCTTCCAGGGGAAGCAAATTCTTCGTTAATAATAATAGCCTACGCGTAGATTGCTAGCCATTATACTCAATATATATAAATATATATATATATATATATATATTATATATATTATAATATAATACCATAAATACTTACATTAAAATATAACTAAATAAACTATAACATAATATATATAATAATATACCTAATATTTGCACAAAAAAAAATAAAACTATAATATAAGTAATAATCTCTAATATAATTAATAACCTGAACCGAAGTGACGAGATAAAACCCACCATAGAAAGAATAGCCAACAATAGGAATCTCGTAATTTATATCAACTCTTGGAAGGCCCGATGACCAAGCTAACTAATAAAACAAAAAAAGATTTAGCAGGTAAAAACCCCACGTGAGCTAAAATAAAAACCAAAAAACTATATATATATACTAAGAAATAAATAAAGTACTCCAAAAAGTACACTCTAAACTAACTAATAAAGGATATAACATAACACTACCCATAATTATACCCTATAAAGATACAGCGTATATATATATCGTATATAATAAAATACATAAACAATAAATAAAATATAAATAAAAAAAAAAAAAAATTAAGTAAAGAAAAAAACCCCCACTTACTTCTACAAACATACCTACCTTCGAAGCTAAACCCGATGTTCGTTCTAAAACGATCCTCAAGACCCAAAGGTTGAAAACATCGCAAAATGAGCACGAAGCATCAATAGCCCGCAAACCCAGTTAAAACCCACAGAGAAACACCTGAAGATTAAAATATAAAGGAAGCTCCCGAACAAAGGACTTTCACCACCACACTGAGCACCTCCTTCCTACTCACCAGAGGAAAATGTCTCCCATGATAAAGATACCTCACACAGAAGCTTATAGGCAAAGTTCGAGCACCTCCATTTGAACATCAGGTTACTCTATTCATTAAATACATGTAATCACTCAAACTACTAAAGCAAAACAAAACACGAAAAAAAAAAAAGAAAAATACAGGTTCGTCTAGATTCTAGATCACTTATTATAGTTTATTATCTAAAGAAAATTTAAAAGATAATAAAATAAGATTTAAACATCATAAGGAGTTAGTATCATAATAAGTGAGAAATTGAAAATTGAGAATAGACATTTTTTTCTGCTTTTCATAAAAAATTATATAGGTTAAAGATTTTAAAAAATGCCTCATAAATAATAAATAATAAAACTAATATATAATTAAATATATATATATACTAATATATAATATAAATATATATATATATAAAATATATAAATATATATATATAAAATATATTATATAATATACTATCAATATTATAATAAATATAAAATAAATAAATATATATATATATACTAATATATAATTATAATATAATAATATATAATATATAATATATATAACATATAATAATTAAATATAGAGAGTAGAAGAGAGAGAGGTTTTTCACTAGTTATTTTTATATTAAAGTATTTTGCAGTAAAAAAAATACCAGTACTACATCTTTTATCGTTCTCATCTTAACAAACGCATAATTAATATTTCTCGTTGGAATTTAATGCGTGGACAAATGCTTTTGCGCACCATTACCCTCAACAAAGCGCTTATAAAAATGCAGGAACAATCAAGTAAATCTAGCGGACCCACTCACTACAACAATTCCTCCCAACTCGGAGTTGGAATCGTCTAATTTAGGGACACCCATAACAACTAATACCATTGTGCGCAAGTCTCACCCCACAACTGGAAAGGTCTATTTATATGATAAGTTGCCTCCAACAAAATGGTTAAGGCATCCTTACAGGGACTTGTCAACCGATGCTGATTTCATCGATTGTATAGCTTTGCAATCCTTTCACCAGCATTCCTGATGAGCACCAGCATTCATGAAACCATTGGTTCCCTTACTAGTAATGTGCTGAAAACTGATATACGGACGACGTGTAGATACGCTAAGACCTACATTGACTCCTAATACCCTTAATATATATATTTGGAGTTGGTTACTTATTTCAGTGTATACAGCGAATTGGAGTCAGGGCTCGATCCTTGATCCGCTCATAAGGAACTCGACTCATCCCTTAAAGTAATTTACCCTCTAAAACAGGGCTAACAATGTGCCCACTGAAGTGCGAGCATCATAAATGACACCACATCACAACGACCCTTACACAACAGACTACACATCAAATCACGCATTAACATATAATATATATATACACATATATATGATATATATATATATATTAATAAATATTATAAATATAAAATATATATATATATTATAGATATCTAATAAATAATATATAAATATAACCTATATAATATACTTATAATATAATAAAACTTATATAATATATTATATATAAAATACATACTAATAAATATAATATAAAGTAATATAAATATATAATTATAAAAATAACTAAAAAAATATAAATATAATATCATCATTTATATATATATATATAATATATATATAGAAATATAATATAATAATATAGTATAATAAAAAATAAATAATAATATATATATTATATATATAATAATAATAAAAAAATATAATATAAATAGATAATATAACAAATAAATAAAATATATAATAAAACTAATATTTATATTAGTTCATGTAAGGATATAGATGGAAGCGTTCTTCTCAACAGGAGCAAAAAGTCATATTGATTAGCATATAAAAATTATCATGAAATCTGATTTAAGGCTAAGATACCAATTTTGCCGGCAATTTTGGCTGGGGCTGCCCCCATTTTTACACCCCACCTAAAAATGGACATAAAATCGGAATTTTCAGCCGATTTAGACTATAATAACCAAAATGTAGCTTTTTTTGCCCTCTAAACGTTGACATTATTCCTAAGGTGTTATTTCGTCTGGGGGCCTGTTCAGAATATTTCATTTTCAAAAAATATCACAGAGAAATGGTTAAGCTCAATTCTACCGAAACGCAAATTCCAGAGTTTTACAAAATGACTTCAAAACTTGAAAATATGCATAGAATAAGAATCCATAATATTAAATCTTCGAGGAGAAGAAATAACTTTTCGATTACATGAGGTTTGTGCTCAGCGTCCACCACTTGAAACCCCATTATTTTCATAGAATATCGAAATTAAAAAATTGCAGATAAATTTTATTATCTGTTCAAGTGAAGTCGGGATGAAAAGTTTTTCAGGGCATTATGTAAGTCAGGGAAAGAACTCGCATCTTTGTTTACTTAAGATAAAATTTTTGTGACTTATACTCATATAAAAAATTTAAAAAAATTTATTGAAACATTTTTTTTTGGAAAAATTTGTTTCATGAAGAAATCCAAAAACTAAAATTCATTATTACATAAAAGAAATAATCTAAGTAAAAAAAAATGTATCACCAATTTCTACCCGAATATAAAAGCCCTGAAAATTTCTAATCCACTCTCAGCCTCAGAATCAAAAAAAAATATTAAGATGCAATACTGTTGATTTCAAAATTAAAAAAAAAATATGTGAGGGTTGGAAATATGCGTGGAACGACTGCAGCACTAAAAAACTATCAAAAAATCGAAAAAAGTATACTCTCTGTACTTTTAATATAATAATGCAACCTATATATCTATGTAATATATTCATAGTTTGAAGTACATTTTGAAATAAATTCTGAGGGAATGCCTCCAAAAAATGTCAGAAACCATAGAAATTTTCATTGAAAATTTGTTGGAAAAAATTTGATAAATTCTGACAAGAAATGACGTTACAGTCAACGAGATTAAAATGAACACCGGTAAAAATTCAACATATAGAGGGCAAAACAAAAGCATATACATTTTGGATATGTTCTATATAACGAAAATAATCGTGATGCTGCAAAAATTATCCGAATTTTATGGTTCCATTTATTAGTGGGCGTTGAAAAATGAAGAGGGCCAACACAACCCAACCGCGAAAAGAACCCCCAAAATGCCCAAAATTGGATGCTTGCCCTAATTTATATAAAGCTCTCTTGGTGTTTAATTATCATTACTCTAATTAACTTAATTCTTTTTGAATATGACCCCAAAAGCCTGATATCGTAAAAAAAAACAAAAGAAGAACTATACGTAATATTTGCATAATAATTATAGTTATGAAAATATAAAGAAAAATACTATAATATTTTACTTATAAGAAAACCAAATATATATAGTATATAAATATAGCTATATATATAATTATATAATATTATTAAGTATATATATAAAATAAAATATATAATAAATAAATATATATAATAATAATAATTATATAATATTACAAACCTACCTCTTTTATTAACAATACCGTTTAGGCCCTTTCCATAAGAACGGTTAAATTCCGACAGTTGGAAAAATAAAGAAAGATCCAAAAAGGAAAGTATATAACAATTTGGATTACCGCCAAATCTTTAAAATGCGTATAAACGCACAATATCTAATTGAACAACTGATTTCATCATCATAGCGATTGATTGCGCTGCCAGTTGAATAAATAAAGAAAAGGGAGACTCGTTTTAAATCGCTACAGTAGTAAATATATATAAGACGCACAACATTTATGAAGAATCGTACACTATCATACTGAACACCCCGCAATGATGTTTTCCGTCGAGTCGACCCCCGCTCTACAACGCAACGAGTCCTATACCTTCTGTCTACCAACCATAAAGCAAACCATCAACCCCGCCCTACCCCTCGCCCAGCACCCCCCCCAAAAATAGCCAATTTAACAAAAACAATCTTAAAAAAAAACATAAAAAACACGAGCATTAAAATAGATTCACACCCATCTAAAAACTGCTTGAATGTTACCTGTATAAGCTATAAGGTTATGAGATTAAAAAGAAAATAATGCTCATTTAGTTTGCGTTACTTTCATGATTTATTAACACGTAAATTTTAATTTTCTTAATAATATTATTGAAGTTTCTATTATTGTATAATGAATTTATTCATCATAATCAACATAAATCGTAGTATAAATACGTTTAAAAATTTTATCAAAAAATGCGCTTAAGAATCGGCCTACTTATTTCTGTTACTCGAATTCCTCTCAATTCAATTCATAAGCGAAATTACTCAATGAAAACCAAAACCTAATCTAATAACAATGTTATAAATTTTTAATCAAGATCTCCAATATTTCTATTAAATATCTTTTGATGACATAAAAAAACCTGGCTACAAATGTTTTTTCCCCTTTTCTTTCATTACAGGTCATGTTAAACATTTCATATAAGTTTCATTAAAATCGGTGAGGTCACTTTTTTGGAATAACATGTTATAAATATGAAATTGAATTCATATTTAGAATCTTTTTAAACAATAATTCTCACTTAAAATTATTTCCTAACGATCTATTAAAAGGAAAAAAAATTTAAAATATAAAAAATAAAATAAAAAAAATAAAAACAGTGTATTAAAACTGAACTCGTAAGTCAAGTGAGATGATTTTAAATCTCCCGTAGCATGTCAGGTTTTTGAGTCATGGCCACAATTATATATTAGTAAATATATTAGTATATGGGCTGGGTTCAAGAAAAAAAAGGAAGAAATATTGAATGTTCATTTTATTTTTGATGTCTTCAATAATGTTTGGGAGCTTGTCTGCCGTTGTATTAACCAGCAGAAATCATCCATCAGGTTGAGTTTAATCTGACTTTGATATCTTTACATTTCAGAAATGTCCTTTCATTGCTAAGAAAATCCATGATATTTTTGAATGGAATGTAAATGTGAATGCAAAAAGTACATTTTTTTTATTCTATTTTATTTT
The DNA here is from genome assembly GCA_015478945.1 of Trachelipus rathkii. NCBI lineage: Eukaryota > Metazoa > Arthropoda > Malacostraca > Isopoda > Trachelipodidae > Trachelipus > Trachelipus rathkii. The sequence goes on along the minus strand of JABUQX010134335.1, from coordinate 1,009 downwards.
TATTCTATTATATTCCGTTATCACGTTGTTGATATTACCATAGTGTCCTGATACTCTTGAAGATTCTCTCAAAATCAACTGGATAAATATCTGATAGATCCCATTCTGTTTCTAGTGGTTTCAAAGTGTTCTGAAGTTACTATCAGTCACAGTTTGTTGAAATCAGGCATGTCTAAGCAATAATAATGCTTTCATTCAGTTTTGTGACACTTTTTCTGCATGAAATTCTTCTTTTAGGTATTTCAATCCTTGTCAATATTTGGCTATTGATTTTACAAAGTTTAACATGAGGCCCAGTTTGAAGTGATGTGATAGAAGAAACACTCTTTGTGGATTTGCAGTACCAAACCCCACTAGATGTCAAAAACAAAGTTGTATCTGGAAGTCTTCTATCTCCAGCAATTTATATCGTCCTCATGTGTTATATGTTTTAACTAAATACTATAACATAATAATATAATGCATGACATTTGTAAACATAATATATTTATATGTCAGACTGCATAGTCTTTTAATATAAATGCAATATTATCTTTATTATATCGAAGTAGACAGTAAACAAGGTTCTCACATAGCAGCATGCGTAACTCAAAAATCTAAACAATTCCAAGTATATAGATTCCGGATGAAACATGGTCGATTCAGCTCACTCAGGCCAGCAAAATTATCACCCTCCACTGGGATTCAACTTTGGAGTTGGAAGTCTACGGAACTAACTACAATAAATTATTTACTATCTAAGAGAACCTCTTTAAATTTTGAGCACCTTTGACTAGACTCAATAGACTTACTAGACTTACTAGACTTATCTAGACTTCGTTATTAAATAAACTAGATTTACCTGCCTCTATCAACATCAGATGGTAGGACAATATTGGATACTTTGTTCTCTGTAAACTAAAAACCAACAGATTATAATAATAATAATAAATATAATAATAATAATAATAATATGTATGTGCAACAATATAATAATAATAATAATAATAATAATAATAATAATAATAAT
>JABUQX010134334.1:17500-37411 GCA_015478945.1 Trachelipus rathkii | reverse complement strand
AGTTTTTAATTATAATTTTAACAATCTCCCCAGAGAGAGATTGTAGCCTTGGGCTACAATGACTATTTTAATGAGTCTAGTTTGGACTTAATGAGCTTGTCACACTTTAGGGCTGCTTGACGTTTAGGTCTACCAACTACTGCCTCCGAGTCATCAGCTGCTTTATCACCATTATTTGATTTATCTTTATCATTAGAGACTTTATCTATTATTAAGGACAATTCTAATGGATACAAATTACTTATTGAATGGTATAATATTTGTCCATTACTTTGTTTAACTTTAACAGTTCTTATTTTGTTGTCATAACCAATTACAACTTCCATAACTCTACCCATCATCCAGAAGGGACGAGGCTTTAAGATGGATTTTATTAGCACTATATCATTTACTTTGATTTTATTTTCCCAAGAGATTTGATATATATCAGTCATAGCTTCCCTTAGATCTAATAGGTAAGCTTCATACCATAGTTGTTTAAACTGATTAAATAATTGCTCTTGAGTATCAAGAGTGCTTTCTAAAGAACCCCTGTCAGGTTCCTTCCAGACTTCTTCATTTGCATCCTTTAAAATAAGAGAAGTATTACAATTCAAACGAATGAATGAGTTAGGAGTTATGGTTTCAAGATCACTAGCTTCTGATCTATATGTGAGAGGCCTGCTGTTAATAGCATTTTTTATAAAAGACAAAGTTGTTAAAAGTTCGAAATAATTTAACCTCTTCCTACCAATAACTTTATACATACAAACTTTCAAAGTGCGTATTTGACGCTCATAAAAAGACCCCCACCAAGCTGAATAATTGGGAATACGAATATGCTTAATATTGTTAATTTTGAGTTCATCCCTGAATTCATTGGACCCCAGAGCCCTAGACAAGATGTCTGCCCCTTTCACGAATGTTCTAGCGTTATCAGAGTAAAGGAAATCTGGGATGGTATATAGGTTACAAAACCTTTGAAAAGCTAGTAAAAAATTTGTCACACCCATGTCAGGGACTAGTTCTAAATGAATTGATCTTACATTAAGACATGTGAATAATAGGATAAACATCTTGTCCAGTTTACCTGTAGTCTCATTAGTCACAAATATATGACCAGTAAAGTCAATGCCTGTGAATTTAAAAGGCATTACTAAATTCATATGATGTTTAGGGATGTCAGTGCACTTAGGATATTTAAAAGCACGCACATTGATTTTTTTGCATAACATACACTGATTTAAGACCTTTTTTATTGCTATGCGAGCTTTGGGAATCCAGAAACCTTGGTTTCTAATATAATTTAATGTACTATCTAATCCCAAATGCTGCATTTTTTTATGAGCCTTCAAAATTAATAAGGTGGTGAAGTGGTGGTATCTTGACAAAAGGATAGGATTTTTGATATCATAATTAAAGTATGTACATTTAGATATTCTACCCTTTGATCTTAAAATGTCATCACCATCCAAAAATAAATTTAAGTTATTAACTAGGTTAGGTATTGCACCCTTTTGATCCGATTTTAAAAATGCAATCTCTTTAGTATATGAAGAGTTTTGTACTTTTTTGATCCAATATTTAAGAGCTTTTTTGCAAGGGTCTTCCTTAGTAATTTTGCTTAGAAACATAAACAAATAACTAGTTATATTTATTACTTTTTCAAATTTACTAAATTTATTTATTTCCAATATTTCATCAATATTATTATGTTTATTATTAATTACATTAGTATTAAAATTTAATGTAGCAAAATTACTAAATTCTGGAGAAAGTGAAAGCATTGGAAATTTTGGCCACCTCTCCAGATCCTTACAAAGCCACTCTGGACCATGTTTCCACATATTTAAATTTTTCGCAAATTGTTTAAAAGTTAAACCCCTGGTCAAAAGGTCTGCTGGGTTTTGAGCAGTTTGCACATAGTTAAAAATAATTTTTAGTTTATATTTACTTCTGATGTCATCACACAAAGTGATAACATCTTTTAACCTGTTATTAACATACTTAGCCTTGACCTTGGTTTCACCTGTCAAAAGCCAATTAAGAACTACTTGTGAGTCCACACCTATATTTACATATTCAAAAATGATGTTAAAATAAGAGTCTAAAATAGTGGATATGCATTTTAAAGCTAAAAGGACTCCTAATAGTTCTAAGGTTGGAATACTATAGGTCTTTTTAACAGGTGTTACTTTGGCCTTGGCAAACAAAAGGTTATTTTTTCCTTCACTTGAACCATATGCAACAAACCCATAACATTTAGCAGAACTGTCACAAAATATATTCAGACCATAGGATTCACTTTCATTCACAACTTGACGTGGAAACTCAATCTTACTCAATTCATTTAAATCCTCCTTCAGTTTACCCCATTCAGTCAACATTTCCCCAGGTAATTTTTCATCCCATTCTTTTTTAGCTTCCCAAACACTTCTCATTAACAACTTCCCTCTTACGGTAATAGGTATTGTAAGTCCTAAAGGATCAAACAACTTGGAAGTTTCAGAAAGTATCTGTCGCTTTGTACTACACGAGCTCCTATAACTTACTGACGACACATGCAAGGAATCTTTCTTTAAATTGCATTTATACCCAAGCACCTTTTCATACTCATTTTCATGCTCCACATACCTACCATCCATTCTCATACTCTCACACAACTGCTCACAATTACTATTCCAAGAGCGAAGTTCAAACCCACCCTGGTTCATTCTTTCAAAAGTAAGATGGTACAACTTTTCCAATTCTTTGCAATTATTGCCTGTAAAAATCAGGTTGTCTACAAAAAAAATCTAGAAGACAAGATAAATCACCTTACACTTATCTCAGGGAACTTTTCTACATATGTTTCATGATAAATGGAGACAAGAAAGGGACGCTGTATAACCTGACAACAATTAAAGTTTTAAAACTACAAAACCTTAATTCCATCTTTCCATACCATAAAAACAGAATTTGTTTTGCATAGTTCGACTCTAAGTGGAAGACCAAAAGGGGAATGACCCGAAGACAACATAATATCTGAGTCTAAAGTAAAGAAGGAGGGCGGCCCGACTATCTCCATGTTCCCACCCAGCACATCCCTCCTGCACGTTAGCATTACCCCCACGCCCGAGTACCGTCAACACCTATAGAATTGTCGTCGGTGCCCACGCCCCGGTCACTTTCGCACTTTCCCCTGCTGGCTGTCTGGGTAACAGCTATCTGTCATTCGCCATCTCAAGCTCGAAGTTATACGGGGGGCCGGGAGGGGGGGGGAGCGAGAGTCCGGGGGGGGAAAATTATTAACACATATAGGATATAGTGTGTTAGAACATAACTAATCACTGTAGGAAAGCTATCCGTAGGGAAATTTGTTTATACCCATCGATCCTCATTACCTTATAAGCCTCGGGTAGCACCTATTCTAAGGCTTATCTGGCTTCTGGGGAGGCTATAATAAGGCTGGTGGAAAAAGTGGCATTCAGTTGGCCTTATGTGCCACATCATTCTAAACCTTTCTCCACTTGGCACTCATTGGCACTCATTTGGCACTACACTTGGCACTCACTTGGCATCATTGCACTTTCATGCACTTGGTTCGCACTCACCTGGCACTCATAGAATACTCATAGATCACTAATAGAACATCCCTAGAATATCTTACGTGATTGAACCAATCAAAGTTGAACCATCAATAGATCTGAGTCATCAAGCTTAATCATCAATATAGATGCCAACAAAGATGACGTCATCAAGGTTGAGCCAAAAAGTTGAGCCATTCAAAGCTTGTAGGGCACGTGTCGCTCGGTTATGTGAACGCTAGTGAAGGCTGGGTGGAGTCTAGGTGTAGGTAGCTAGGTGAGGCTGTGGCGGCCTAGGTGTGGTGTAGGTGTGGCTAGCGTGAAGGCTGAGGTGAGGCTAGGTGTAGGTGTAGGCTAGGTGAAGGCTGGGTGAGAATTTAGGGTCGGTTCTGTGGCTAGGTGCAAGGAATGGGCGGTGGCAGCTAGGTAGGATGTAGGTGGTTCAACGCTAGGTGTAGTTGGTGCTAGGCGTTGTGGAGTGCTGGTGTACGGCTATATGGAGGCGTGTGGCTAGGTGTAGGCTAGGTGTGTTGTGTGTGCTGTCATGTGTGCGCGCGTGTGAGAGCTGTGAACCGAAATTTCAAAAAATAGGGCTCCCCCAAAGGGTGGCCAAAAATTAGGGTGGACAATATTGACCCTGGAGAGCCAAAGGTTGTCGAAAAATCTAGGGTGACAAGCTACAACGGTAATGTGCGAAACCGTGCGCACCCTTCCAATTAGGGTTGCCAAAAATTAGACGTATGCCGAAAAAAAACATTAATGGTTGCCAACAAAATCTATGGTTTCCAAAAACATAACAAGGGCCTAAAAAAGGTCCAAGGCCAAAAAGTCAAGTAAAAAAATTCAGGTTGCCCAAAGTCAGGTCAAAAAAGTGGCGGTCACAAAAAGGTCAATGGAGGTTTAAAATCGCGTGGCAAAATGACAGCGGGAGGTCCGGAATTACTGCCTACTACTTACTATATATATATATATAATATATATTTTAAATAGTTTTATATATTATCTATATATATATATATTATTATTATATCTAATAATTATTATATATATATATATATATAATATATATATAATTATAGTATATATAAATATAAATATATATATTTACTATATATATATATTAATATATTATATTATATATATATACTATTATTATATTAGCTATATAATTATATACTACTATATATTTTATATTATATATATATATATTATATATATATATATAATATATTAATATATATTATATATATATATAATAAATATTATATATTGTTTTCTTTCTGATCATAAAAATAGTATTTAAAATATAATGAATTTTTTTGACCCTGAATAAAATCACAGCTAGGTTTAAAACGGATTTATTACATATAGAGTACACTTAATTAAAATTACAATTCAAACATTCATTATTTATTCTTCACTGTTGAGTATGAATGGTGCATGTTAATGACAAAATGTTTTCGCCATTGTTATATGGCCTTTTCCAATTGTCACGATAGTTTAACACCAAGTGAGCGAAGAAAATACTGAAAAGATTTTTGGAACTATTTTTTAAATTGAAATAAAACAAAGGTTAGCAAAAGCAAAATTTTTGTTTTTCTTTGCTGCCGCCATGGAATTTTTTTGAGAAAAATGATAATAACTTTTTTAACTAAAAATATTACGCTTTTTAAAAAAAGTGACAACGGTTAATTGTTCAATACGGCACAAAAGTACATAGTGGACCGCACACATGCTGAAATTGACCTAACCTGGTACAATAACAAAAAATACAAAAATAAATATTAAAGTCATTAAAAAATATTTGGACTGTGAACTAATTTGAAAAATCATAATTCATAGGGAAAAAACAGGACTACGAACATCATTTTTATATAACAAGGCACGTACGCACAATAAATGGAGGTTCTGATATTAATATTTTCTATTATAAATTATGGGTAAGAAGGTTAGGTAGTAGGTTGAGGATGCTTGTTTTTGAAGAGTTCATCTATTCTTTTTATGGCTTGGTGATTGATATTTCAGAATGCTGTTTTGTATACGTCATTGAATGTTCTCCTTTTGTGTATTGAGTTGTGATGATTGATGTTATACAATATGTCAATTAGTCTTCTTTTATGCTGATTAGTATATGTACAAGAGTGCATAGTGTTTTTTGTATTTCTGGTGATTGCGGTTGGGTCTGGTATGTGTAGAGAGATGATTGCTGATTGCCCTTTTGTATACTCGGTATTTGTGCTGGTCTTTCTTCTGGCTGAAATCTTGTCTCGCGATGTATCCTATCCGCGAGTACATGCGACCGGCACCTCGCTCCTGATTGAAACCTGCTGCAATATCCGTATCATGCGGTCATTCTCATCACTAACGCTCTTTACGCTCGCTTATCTTTTCTCATTTTTTTCTCTCTAGCATTCAATATTTTTCTTTTTTTTCGCTAGGAGCCTTACCTTGAGGCTCTCAGGCACCATTCGTTCGGAACCCATATAATCCAACATCCTTAAGCCGTAAACATAGAAAAGAGCCTTACTCTCTTTTTACGTGTTTTAACAGAATTGTTAATATACTCCGGAAAATGGTTCCGGGTCAAGTGCACACGCAGATGATGGCTTCAACAGTGGGCTATTGCCTATTTATGCATTCTTCATCATTCCTTGAGTGTCTTCCTGTAATATGCATTATTTATTCTCTTTGTATTCCTTCCTTTTGTTTAGCACGAATCACTCCTGGGATCTCATAACTTACGGTGTATGGTTCTGAAATGCTCACATTAATCTATATGGGTTTGCTAACCTTAGTATATATGTTCAGGACACCAAGTAGCAGAACATTAACTGAGAATTCGGATGAAAGAAAAAATGGAAAACGAGGGAAAAGACTTTCGTAAAGAACTCTTCTAATGAGACCTGTTAATTATAACTGTCGACTGCTATAAATTGAAGAGAGATAAGCTTTTCTATAGAAGAATAAAGGGAAGTGCAACAGTTCAATGAATTCGAGGTAATGAATAGGAATATTTCTCATTTCTTTTGTTCCCTTTATTTTGCTGAACTCTTCAGTAGGGGCATCTCAGTTAATTATCTTATTATAATATATATATATATATAATTATATATATATACTATATATATATATATATATATATCCATTTAGAGCAGCTTTTTTTAATTTTTTATTTTTATTTAGATATAAATATATTATATTTAAGATAAATATTATCTTATATAGATACATTATATATATATATATACATATTGTAAGATATAAATTTTATATGATATATTTCAATTTTTTTTAATATTATTATGTATTATATGTATATAATTATATATATATATATATAATTAATTAAATATATATACATAAATATTTATATATTATTAAATATATAATATTATATAAAAAAGATTTAAACATTATCTTTGTATTAATATATTATTATAATATATATGATATATATGTATATAAGTATAGTATAATATTAATATTATATATATATATATATATTATATATTTATTATATATAATATAATATATATATATAGAATATTATTATATATATAATATTTATATATATATATATATATTATATATAGGTGATGGTGAGGGTGTTATAATATATATATATATATATGATATTATTTATAATAATATAGTATAATATATTAAGATAAGCGTGTGCTGATTTTGGTGGGGTGGTGGCGGGTGTATCATTTGTTTTTATTACCAAACTGACTAACAACATGTAATGTATTGTCGTTGTTTGTCGAGAATTTTACGTGGCCGTGTGTACCAAAAGCCCAGCTCGTGGTTTTGGTGGGTAGCTCCTTGGTTAGATTATCCGTGCAATCATTGACTAGATTTCTAGTATAACTACTTGAACTATCTGTAGTTAGCTTACTAGTTTTCAGAGCCTCAGAATTATGAATGGCGACAATGTTCGAAGTTTAAAGTAATAATTAGTTTACTATATTACTTTACTTAAGTCGTCCTGTTGTAGTGTTCATTACTACTATCCTGTAACCAATAGCAATACCATTTCCTTTACAATCATCCGAATTAGAAAATGGACATTCATCAGCGTGGATTGGCAATGTCGTTTACCAAGTTTAATGTTTAATTTGTAAATTTGATTCTATTTATTAATTTATTTGTCACATAATACTGAAATGGTGGAGCGGTGTGAGAAAAAGCAAAATCTCAAATAGTCATTCTTTTATTTCTTAAAAAAAATAGAAAGTGAGAAAACAAAAAGTTCAACAAAAACCAAAACCACTAGGTCTTATTTTTTTTTGGTCCGACCCCGGTTTTTTTCCAACCTTATATATATAATATATTATATATAATTATATTATATAGAGTATATTATATATATAGTATAATATTTATATATATATATATTATTATATATATAGTCATAATTAATTATATATAGATATATTTATATGGTATAATATTATTATATATATAGTACTATTATATTATATATTATATTTATATATATATATAATTATATGAGATATATAATATATATATATCTGGATAGGAATGCATATATTCTTCAAAAGGTGATGATTCATATCTATTATTTGCTGAAATTACATTTTCAAGAATATATTATGCCTTACTGTGAAACTAAGTATGAGCGCAGTGAGTGCGGCCCAGATTTTCTTCTTCCCCCATTCAATCGAGGTATTCGTCTATGAAATCGCGAGGATTGTTAGGATCCAATGTCTTCAAATGTTCGTCAATAAATGGCTTTATAAAAAGGTTGAAAATTTTAGTCTTATACGAGACTCTATTTTTTATTTATGTTTGAGGGTATTTACCTATATATAGAAAAGAAAATTGCAAACAGGAAAAAATCATCCTTGATTCAAATGTCATTGTAATAAATCATTTCATTTCTTCATTTCCATATTACACTAATATTTTTTTTGACAATCCAAAATTTCTTAATTTTAATGACATCAAGAGAAACAAATTTTTGAAAAATATTAAACGCCTTTTCAAAAATTATTGAAATCTTCAATTAAATAACATTTAAAACTTAAACTTAAAATTTAAGAATTTGTCACTTCACAAGGGAAAGATACAATATTGGGCTCGGGCTGAGCCCAATTTCCCCCCTCCTTAGAATGGACATAAAATTCGGAGTTTGTAGCCGATTTTGCTACTATAAACACCAAACTGTAGCTTTGTTCCCCTCTAAAACGTCGTCTTAGTGTTTTTCTGTGTCTGTAGTCATTCTTTCAGAATTTTCAATTTTTCAAAACCCATATTTTAAACATTTTTAGTATCAACTCCAGAATTTTTTTCGAATGAATTCAAACTTGAAGTATGTATAGATGGGTCCATTACCTACAAAATGCACGAAGTACTTTTTCGATTTTTTGAGTTTTGTGCTCAGCAATGCCGAAATTCAAAACCCACTTTATTTTGGTTTTTAAACTGAAAAATTGCATTAATTTTTTTTTATGTTCGTGCGAAGTGGATGAAATTTTCAAAGCTTGTGTAGTCAAGAGGGGTGCACATTTTTCACTTAGATAGTTTCTTTGTATATACAGCAGTTTTTTATTTGTTTCTGGAACAATTTTCCCAAAAAATTGTTTTGGAAATTTTTTAAAATTTTTCTTTTGACTAACAAAACAATTATCTACGTAAAAAAGATGTACCTTGCCTTGCTTTACAAGTCCTGAAAATTTGATAATTTTTTTGGAAAAGTGAAATTTTGATATATATATTTTTTTCTACTCGTCTGATCAATATCAATTAGGCTTGTAGAGTCAAAACATCTCTTTGACAAATAATTTTTTGTATGTTTCAAAATTTTTTTAGAAATTTTCAATAATTTTTTTGGGAAAATTTGTTCAAAGAATAAATCCAAAACAACTGTATATACAAGGAAATTACATCTAAGAAAAAAATGTGCATCTTTTAAAGTATTAAAAAAATTTGGCACTTATTTGGCACTTTCATAAGTATAAAAAAAATATCGATATTTTTACATTTCAAAAACCGAAAAAAGTGGGTTTGGAATTTTGAGATTACTTAGCACAAATATCAAAAAATCGAAAAACTACTTCCTGCAGTTTGTAGGTAATGGACCCATTTATGCATATTTCAAGTTTGAAGTCATTTCGAAAAGTGTAGTAGTTGAATCGAAAATCTCAAAAACCTAGGTTTTGAAAATTCGAAAATTCTGAAAGAATGACTACAGACAGAAAAACACCCGAAACAACGTTTTAGAGTGCAAAAAAGCTACAGTTTGGTGTTTACAGGGTCAAAATCTGCTGAATATTCCGAATTTTATGTCCATTTTTAGGGGAAGTGAAAATTGGGCTCATCCCGAGCCCAATATTAGATCCTGTCCTTGATTCAAACAAACTTGAGCATATATATATATAGTTTAGGAGGGGAATGGAAGATAGGTGGAGGGACGTGAGTGGGACGGAAATTAGGGAAGTGGAAGAGGAGTGGAAGAGGAGTGGAAGAGATTTAAAGAGACAATTTGTGAAGAGGCCAGAAGGATATGAGTAAAAAAGGTGGGAGCTAGTAGAAGGAAGGGAGTGAATGGTGAGTGAGGAGGTGAAAGAGTTGGTGAAAAAGAAAAAAGAGGTCTATGTGAAATAGTTGGGGAATAGGAGAAGGGAAAGTTGGGATGAATATAGAAGGATTAGAGTGGAAGCAAAGAGGGCGGTGGAGAGGGCGAAGAGAAATGCAAATAATGAATGGTGTAGAAAAGTGACAGAAAATTTTGAAACAGGGAGCAAGTTATTCTGGAAAGAAGTAAATAAAAAAAGGAAGAAGATGGAGGGGTTAGGAGAGAGGGTTAAGGGAGGGAAGGGGAATGGATAGGGGAGGTTATGGTGAGGAATAGGTGGGGGAATATTTTAGAGGATTATTGAATGAAATGGGTGGGAGAGATGAGAAGGATTTACAAGAGGTGGGGATGGGGGGGTAAGTGGGGCGGGAAGAGATGGAAATACAAATGGAAGAAATTATTAGGGCGCTAACTAAAGGAAAAAAAGGAAAGTCCACAGGTCTAGATGGTGTGAGAATGGAAATGTTATAGATGGGAGGCAGAGGGGTGGAGGAATGGCTATAGATGGGTTATATTCACATTGTTGGAGGAAAGGAGTAGTTCCACAGGATTGGGAGGATGGTTGTTTGTTTCCCCTGTATAAAGGGGAGATGGAGTGTGGTAATATAGAGGCATTTGTCTTTTGAGGTAGTAGGGAAAGTGTAAGGGGAGAGAATACTAATTGAGAGGGTGACTTAACGGAAGAGAGAAATGGGGGAATAAATCAAGGAGGATTGTAGGGAAGGGGTGTGGATCAAGTATTCGCAATGAAGATGCTTAGAGAAAGGCATAGAAAAGAAAGGGAAATGTATGGGTGTTTAGATCTGGAGGAAAGCATATGATAGAGTGAATAGGGGAGAATTGAGGGTGCAGGAAGAATATGGAATAGGGGTAAATTAGGTAAAGGCCTTTTATGGAAATAGCAGAATGTGTGTGAGAGCAATAGGAGGGGAGAGTGAGATGTCGGAGTAGAGAGAGGGTTTGAGACAGGGATGCAATGTCACCTGTATTTCTTCAATTCTATTTATGGAGAGTGCTCCAGAGGGGAATGATGAGGGAGGGGAGAGGTGTGAAATTGATGGATAGGGGTGATGAAGTGAACATGATACTGTTTGTGGATGATACTGCCTTAGTGGCGAAGAACTCAGAAGGTCTGGTATTTGGAGAAGGAGTTTGAGAGAGTGTATGGGCAAAAGGGTCTGATGATAAAATGAGGAGTGAAAGTGTTAGTGTTTGAGGAGGAGGAAACAGATGAGGGGATGGTGAGGATTAGAGTAGGAGGTGTAGTTTGCAGAAGCAAAGGTTTTCAAATATTTAGGGATGGATTTGGGTAAGGAAGGAGGGATGAAGGAAGAGATAGATCACAGTAGGAGAGGGAACGAGAGCATTGAGAGGTCTGAGGGAATTATGGAAAGAGGGGGATTTATCACTTAAACTATGATAAGTTTGTTTGAAAAAATTTGTGTTCCAGCGGTACTATGGGTGTGAAACATGGGGGTTAAAATGTTAGGTCCAAGAAGAAATTGGAAGTGTTTGAGATGAAAGGTTGAGAGCGGTGTGTGGGGTTAGTAAAAAAGAGAGGATAGGAATTAGGTGATAAGAGAGAGATGTGATTGGAAAGATGGTTTGGGGAGAAGAGCGGAGAAGGGAATGTTAAGATGGTTTGGACACCTGGAGAGAATGGAGGAACAGAGGGTGGTTAGGAGAGTTTGGGAGGCGGAGGTGATAGGAAGGAGAGGGTAGGGGGAGACCAAGAAGAAGATGTGATGGATGGAATAAAGGAAATGCTGGAAGAGAGAGGGATGAGGGTGGATGGAGGAAGGTAGGGTGTTGGAGTGAATGGAATGGAGGAGGTGGGCGGGGGCGAGATGAAGGAAAATATGAATTAGGAAAGCTGCACGTACCACCTACCCCGCTTAAGCGGGAATAAGTGTTTGCATAATAATAATAATATATATATATAGTATATAGTATATAGAGAGGAGGAGAGATATATATATATATATATATATATATATATATATATATATATATATATATATATATATATATATATATATATATATATATATATATATATATATATATATATATATATATAGTTATGTGTATGTATAAAACGACACTTTTTAAACCGATATATCGATATTTTACCGATAGTATCGAGGGCAATTTGATATTTTTTAAAATATCGATTATCGATATATTGATTATTTTTTATATATCAGCATCCCTAGTCAGAACAGTAAAGCAATACCGCCGCTACTTTTGACATAAACGAGTTGCCAACTGTAAATTATTGCGTGTTTACATTAATCGCACAATACTGTAATTATGATACACCAAAATTACATAGTGGGTGCGACATGTTCTATGATAAATATTATTTTGAGACCATGAATATTCTTCATTCAAAGTGTCCTACGAACTTCGTTTTTAAAATACAAATTTTGAAATTTTTACTTTCGTGATTCAAAAAATATCCTTTTTCATTTTTTTGATAATTAATTTTTGCTGCAGCCAATTTGAATTGATTATGTTATTTAAACAAATATTGAGTTCTTAAACTCATATATTGATACATTTTGTAAATCTTTTTACCCTATATATTTCTTCGATAATTGCTAATATTCATGGAGTTTGAATTTCTTAACGCTAATTAGGTTAAAGTGAAGTACCTACTAATTTTTTTTTTTTTGAATTTTTAAAACCTTTCAAACATGCCCTTTTCTAATAAATGGAACGGTTCCAAATACATGCTAAGAGCAGATCAAAGCACTTTTATTTTTTTTTTGTCCATACTACAATTCATTATTTTTTACGTTTATATTTACTCATTGAATACAGCTCGTATTCAAGTAAAAATTGCCCAATCGCGTATCTTATTAAATATTTTTATATTTAAACGTATTAAAACTTACAAATTAAAAAAAGAAAGAAAAACTTTTATTCTTGATTGCATCTTAAAAAGCTCAGAAACATCACAGTTATTTTATAGTTCATTATTTTATTGTAATTTATTATTATTATTATTATTATTATTATTATTATTATTATTATTATTATTATTATTATTATTATTATTATTATTATTATTATTATTATTATTATTATTATTATTATTATTATTATTATTATTATTATTATTATTATTATTATTATTTTATTATTATTATTATTATTATGATTATGATTATTATTATTATTATTATTATTATTATTATTATTATTATTATTATTATTATTATTATTATTATTATTATTATTATTATTATTATTATTATTATTATTATTATTATTATTATTACTATTATTATTATTATTATTTTTATTATTACTTACTTGAATGAAAGCGTCACATCTTTTTTTATTTTTGTTAATTTCATTTACTCCTGGAAATAAAAGTAAGTAAAAGCAAAGAATTCCATTAACATTTTTATTTTTGTTTTGAAACTTTAAGATGAAGTGAATATATAAATCAATGTAACTCTAAATTTATTATCAAATCTCGATTTTAATAATCTATTTGTAAGGTTACTATTAAGATACTTATTTTAAATGAGGATATATGATAGAATTTATTTCTATATTTAGAATTTATAATGAAAATCATTTATAAATGATTTTTTAAGATATTTGAATTTTACTTGTTTTAATAAATTATTTTAAGGAAAATTTCACTTAAAGTTTAGAAAATTTAACTGAATTAATATTGCAAAGGTAAATAAATTATTAATGTTATTTACTTTTTATCTGTAAAGATCAACATACAATTTAAATCATCTTCATAAAAAAAGGATCGCAATATCAAAAGGATCACTCTACTCTTGTGATTTTCATCAAGTTTTTGAATTGAAATTTTCTTAACTAATAATTTATTCATTAATAATCGCAATTTTTAGACTTAAAAAAATTACATTGATCCAATCCTAATCTCGAGAAAGCTTTTCTCTCTCCGTCTTAGATTTTAATATACTTAAATTTATATACGAGAATGATTTCATACTTCGATTCTTATTCCAGCTAAGCAATCATTTTATCGAAATTTATATTAAGTGAACATCTTCAATTTTTACTTTCAAATCTTCTTATCATCCTCTTTGAAGATATGTTACCACCAATTTTAACAGTATTTATTTACATATATTAATACAAATGAAATTTACTTTTGGTTCCGATTCTAATTATTTAGAATTACGAAACTTCCAAATACTACTTTGATTCAAATCCTAATCAAGAAAGGCTTTTCATTCCGTCAAAGATGTAGATCCACCAAAGTTTTCATATGAAATGGATTTCGTTTTTCGATTCTTATTCCAATTAAGCAACCTTGGTATCTAAACTTCTATTAATAGAACATTTTCAATTTTTTACTCCAATTTTCCTTTCATCCTTTTTGACGATATGTTCCCATTAATTTTTGCAAATAAATACTCATGTACTTTATACAAATATATATTTTTCTCGAATTCGATAATGATTTTTAAGATTAGTAAATATCATTTGATTCACCTCCCTAACACACACACTGTATTTTTAAAAATCTTTAAATATTGCAATTCCTCTTCCTAATTTTCTTACTTATATCTTTTCAGGTGTAAAAAGAACATAGGCCAACCAAACTCAATTTGAACCGGGAGAAAAGGCCCACACGCCCAAATGCAAGGTAATCAAAATGTGCAATTCAATGTAAGGTTTTAAAATAGATAAAGAAATATAATGACCGGAATATAATTCAGAGGGGTCAAAGAGAGAAGGATTGATTCCAAAATAGGAAATATTAGGTATTAAAGCTTTTTGGCAGAGTCTGTCGACTACTTTCGATATTTCTTGCTTCATAGCAAACAATTCACTATAATGTCATAGAGCAGAAAACCAAGAGTCATAGAAAGTGAAAGAAAATCACTAGTTAAACGTTCTATAGGAAAGCCATACTGGCAATCTGATGTAAGATTAAAAGATTCGAGATGTTAAAATATCTTCCTGTTAAGGATGAATTCGAAAACTTTAGAAAGAAGATAAGTTAATACAATAGGATCATAGTTAAAAGTTTGAAAAAATTCTTCCGTTTTCTGAAAGGGCTGAATGAGCTCGCGTTTCCAGTTGGAAAGAGGGTGCAAGCTTGGAAACACAAGATTTGAGGACCACAGGAGTAGTAACATTTAGAAAGTGCGACTTCTTAGTGTTAAATTCAGTGAGAGCAGAAATATCGTCTGTAGATGAAATTACAATGTTAAGCATAAATGTATTGAAGGGATAAACAAAGATGAATACGTGTAAAGTTGAATTTGAAAAAAAATCTAAGTGAAGTGTTCCGCTTTAATTGAAATGAAGCTAAAGCTGCAGTTCTACCGTCAGAA
Source organism: Trachelipus rathkii (assembly GCA_015478945.1). Taxonomy (NCBI): domain Eukaryota; kingdom Metazoa; phylum Arthropoda; class Malacostraca; order Isopoda; family Trachelipodidae; genus Trachelipus; species Trachelipus rathkii. The sequence continues at coordinate 21,926 of JABUQX010134334.1, read as the reverse complement.
AATATTAGATGAGGGAGATAAAGATGCAAAGATGGAGTTAACAGTTTTTGCTAAATGCAAGAAATGACGTGAGAAAGATGGACAAGAAAGATCAGTCAATTATTTTACGAATAAGAGCATTTTAACAGAAAATAGATTTTTCATAATTTGGGATGAAACTTAAGTTGTTTGAGTTTCTATAGTTAAAAGGCGATCGTAATACCTGAAAGCTACGTTTCTGTTATGAAAAGCACTATAGAAAGCAGATTTAAACCAAGATTTGTTTGTTTTAAGTGTTGGGAAAGATCATAGAATGTATTTTTCCATGGCCAAAGAAAATCTCTTCGGTTTGGTGGTTTTGAGTCTCAGAGAGACCCCTCCAACCGAAGCAATAATCTTTCTATAGTAAGTCAAGGTACGAACGCAAATCCGACCATTGTGCGGCATAAAATGTCAAAAGTGTTTTTTCTCCTTAAAACGCTCTCTTTCTTGAAGAAGTATGAAGAAAGATAGGAAGATAATCGGAGGAGCCAAGAGGCGGAAAGAGTCTTGCACTATAGGGAGAAAGATTTAAAGTTAAAATAATGTCAAGAGCATTTGGTTTAACTCTAAGACGATCAGTGACACGAGTTATGAGGTGCATCATCTACTCAATGTCTCTGTCTGTAAACTGAGAAATTGAAGAAATACATTAACGCTGATGAATATTTAAATCTCCCAAAGTGATGATTTCAGGAAAAGGAGTATAACAAAAAATGTGCACCTTTTTGGAATTTAGCTGATCAAAAATGTAGAATAATCAACAGATTAACAGATAAATGTAAATGAATTTAGTCGTATATTAGCAAGAAATCTTAAGCAATATGGTACATTATTCGAGAAACTGCAAAGTGGAAACATTAGAACGGACAACATTGTTGCGTACGCATGCACAACAACTGATTTTGGCTGAAAATTGAAGTTATATACAGTAAAAAGAAGCAGAGTATGGTTTGCTGTCCAAGCATCCAAGCACCCAAGCACCCAAGCACCCAAGCACCCAACCACTACCCAAGTACCCAAGCACCTGAGTTTCGGTCAAGAACAAGAGGTGAAGTATAAAGTAAAAGAGTTGATGTTCTGCAATTTGGAAATTAGATCGAAGAAGGTAAATGTTACATATATTATTGAAAAAAAGCGTGTACCATTGCAAGCAGAAGAAAAAGTATTGGTGGTACAGACTCTATCACCTGAGGAAGCCAACTTTCAAGTTTAGATGACTGAATGGGTGGATTAAAGAAATTTATTATAAATCCGAAACAGATTTAAGTCTCACAATTAAGACAATGTCAGTTTGTGCTTGTAAGTCTGTAGGAGAGATGTGAAGAAGGGATAGATTGTGGGAGTCAACTCACTCCAGTTAGTCGAGAGTACTATTGAAATATTTTATGAGAAGGTGAGATTGACATGATCGAACCAGAGAGTAAAGAAATGCAGAAGCTTTGCTAAACAAATCTAAAAATAATCAGCTTAAAATGAGGAATGGGTTGTACGTACTACATACATAATTTCGGAAAGTGTCATGTCCTTCCACGTCTTGCATAGTTTTAACAGTCTAGTATGCAACCCCAAGGTCGTCTTATGCCTTTTATTATTCTCTTTAGAAATTTTAATTAAACATTCTTCAGTAATTTTTTTTAAAAAAAAATTTAAACTAAATGTTCGGAAGAGCATGTGCAATTTTCTGTTCTTTTCTAAAGAAGCAGCTTAATAAAATATTAGGGTAATTTTTCCCATTTTGGGAGTTTTGCTTTCAGTATTTTGAACCTACTTTTTCTCAATAATTATTTTCATCCATTGCTCACACAAAGCGAAAAAAATTTCCCCTTAGAAAAAAAGAAGGAGTAATAAATAAATAAAAAACAAAATAATAAAATTAAAAGATATTTACCAATAATATAGTTGAGAATTGATCCTGGCACGACGTACTTGATTATAGGGAAAAAATGTGGAATACACGTAATTTTGTAATTACCCTCGGTTGACTTATAATCTTCCATAAACTGTTTTACAGAACTGTCTTTGAAGTCGTATCTGTGACCTGGTGAAAATTACAATACAAAAATTTGGAAAGCTAAAATTAGATATATATATTCATCTATCTATCTATCTATCTATCTATCTATCTATCTATCTATCTATCTATCTATCTATCTATCTATCTATCTATCTATCTATCTATCTATCTATCTATCTATCTATCTATCTATCTATCTATCTATCTATCTATCTATCTTTTCATCTATCTATCTATCTATCTATCTATGTATCTATCTATATATCTATCTATTCATCTATCTATCTATCTATCTATCTATCTATCTATCTATCTATCTATCTATCTATCTATCTATCTATCTATCTATCTATCTATCTATCTATCTATCTATCTATCTATCTATCTTCTATCTATCTATCTATCTATCTATCTATCTATCTATCTATCTATCTATCTATCTATCTATCTATCTATCTATCTATCTATCTATCTATCTATCTATCTATCTATCTATCTATCAATCTATCTATCTACTTTGGGAGGGAAATAGTTCTCTCATAGTGAAGAGATTACTAATATGTACATTCTTCTTAAACTGGTGTAGGCTCTCCTTTATCACACACCATGAAACATTGTTACATTTAACAGTTTTGTGTAAAAAAATAAAATAGAAATGGCAGCCACAATTAACCTAGGAGAAGCTTAGATTGGCTGCTTCCAAAATTAACACCTCTTCCACCCCTCTTCTATCACCATTTGGAGTTCACGGTCTCGGGAGTGAGGTTGTGCCATCCCGAAGTTGACGGACTGTTTTGAAGGAAGGATCTTCTTTCTTCTAAATTTATGCAGCCTTTACGATTTTAAATCTAATTTCCACATTGTTGAAATCACCTCTCATCCTCTAAACCTTATCTCTCATTCTTCACCAAAACTCAGCAGCAAGCCCTACTCTGTTGATTATTACTGTTTGTATTCCTAATTTTGTGACAAAGGCGCTTGAATGACTCAGTCTTCCAATTTTTCTACCTTGTGGCTCAAGATATTTTATGAATCTTCTATTAAATTCAATTTTTCTGTATATTTCTCTCTCCTAACTCAACTGTCAATCTTAAATTATTCGATCGCTTAAACTCCAAATTAGAACACACCCTCTCCTCTTCGTTTTCATATAATATTGCTCTTGACGATTTCAACATTCACCACCGCCAGTGGTTTTCATACAATATCAAGATGGAGCTCGTGAACTTGCCCACTACTTTTCTTTCCAGAATGATCTTAAAAACTTTGTACAGTCCCTAATAGTTTCCCTGAATGCCTTAGAAATGAGCCAAGTATTTTAGACCTTTTCCTAACGTCTAATCCTTTTTCTTAATCTGCTAAGCTCTTTTTTACTCTAGAATCTTCCGATCACCTTCTTATCTCTGTTCCCTATTTTATCTCTCTCTAGGTCATCTGCAGAAAACACCAACACCTGTAACTAGGAAGTGTTTCTGGAACTACGTTGCTTGTAAATGAACAGACTTGCGGTAGTACTTCTTTGAATTTCCATGGAATAACTATTGCTTGAAGTGAAGTGCGACTCCCAGTATGCTTCAACGAGGTGATTCTATTCTCTCTGGCATGAAGGCATAAAATCAAAATCATTTACCATAAATTAAACCTAATAAACACTCAATAAACTCTGCTTTTTCTCTTGCTGACGATATCCTCAGAAATTATAGTCTTCCTCAAACTTTATAAACTCACTGTTTATATTTCATCCCGGAAAAATGCACAATATATTCACTGTCACCCTGAATACTTTTTTTCTGTAAAAAATGAAACAATCCATCTGGCTTCTCTTCCTCTCGCCTTTTCTGGCACATAACAAGAAAAAGAACTTAACTCCAACTTTTACACCTTTAATGTCTTTCAACGGCACAACTATCGTTTTCCTTTCCGAGAAATCTGAACTTATATCTCAAACCATTTTTTTTATTTCTACCTTAGATTATTTTGTTGCTATTCCTCTTTCTGCACTATCCCAACTCATTGATACCTAACAATGTAACTTTTTCTAGAAAAGTTATTTATATTTTCTCTAAGCTTAACATTAGGAAGGCGTTCACTCCTCATAGTAATCCTCCCATGGTTCTCAAAACTTGCGCTTCAGAGCCAGCACCTTCCTTGGTAAACTATTTTGTCTCTGCCTGTCTACTTCGTTATATATATATATATATATATATATATATATAAGCGCGGAAGAGGTCGGTATAGGGAAGAGAGTGTATATATCGGTGGGTACATATATATATATATATATATATTATTATATTATATATATATTACATATGCATACATATTATTGTTACATATATATATATATAGTTATATATATATATTATATATATATATATGATATATTATTAT
>JABUQX010134334.1:0-5000 GCA_015478945.1 Trachelipus rathkii | reverse complement strand
CAATATTATATATATTGAAATGCTTCAAACCGTTTCCATTTGAGATCCATCTTATCTCGTTATGCAGCAACAGGCGCTCAAAATTCTCTCCAATTTAGTGGCATAGCTTTCTGAAGATGCGGTTATTTAGTGAATGAGCCTTGATTTTATTCACTGATTTATTTACAATTTTCAGCGTCTCATATAGCCGACTAATAAGATGTTTTGCAGCTAATTGTTCTCACTGAATAAAACAGTGAATTGTTAACATTTATGGAACTGCTTCTTTTAAATTTGCTATAAATTCACGATAACAAACTATAATGGTTGGCTCTTTATCCGTTGTACACGCAATAATATTTGTGATAGGAATATTCTTGGTATTTTATTTTTTTGTGAAAAACATTAAAAATTGTTGAACCTTTTGTGTCAAGAACCATTTCTTCGGCAAAGAAAAACTCTTCAACAATTTCCTTATAGAACTTACATAGCGGGCGTAGGATATTATCAAAGATTCATTATCACGTAAAGGTGACTCATCAAGTTGCAAAAAAACATTCTTTTTTTTTTAAAGTTTCCCACTGTTTTTAACATATTTAGCCTTATTACCTATTTTTATTGCTACTGCACTATTAATGAAAGGAATTTACGTTGTAACAGCACTTTTACCTGAGTAAATCATTGTATTCAAAGCCTCATCTATTGCCAGCAATAGAAGAGTTTCACCAATGATTCGCTTTCCACATTTTGCAATTAATTTAGAAAGTTTTTAAGATAAAACAAGCCTTCTTCTCTAATTATAAACAACTGTTTGATACTGAATGATTTTTGCAAAACAATTTTTATTTTTTAAATCATTTCTGTAGTATCAAACGGCTGTTTACCAAGGAAACCTGCAATTAGACAATAGGCTTGTTTATAAAATTTCTAAATTAATTTCAAATGTGGAATGATTTTTAAAATAATTTTTTATTTGGCGAAACTTTTCCATATCTTTCCCTGCTTTGTCATGATGCAGCTTTTTAAATGTTTAACCATTCTTGAAGGTTTCATTGCTTCATTTGCTAACATTTTCTCACACGTTAAGTGCAATGGTATTTTGTCATTATATAATGAAAGAAGTGAATCCATATTTAAGGATCTCAATCAAGTATTGACGAAACTTTCTTTTTCCACTCAGCATAAAATTTGAAGATCTGTTCCACTATATAATTTTATTAAATTATGCCACTAAACAAAAATCATGATGAATCATGATTCACGAAATAGATAATCAATACTGAAATCCAGGGATGGCGAATAGCGTTGCCGAGATGGTTGTTTTTACATGTTACGTTTTGCTCATATTTTTTAAAAAAAACTACGATTGTTACAACCCAAGGATTTTTATTTACACTATCAAAAATGAGTTAATTTTTTTTAATTTGTAATAACATATATCTATAAAAAAAATTGGCAAACAAAAAATTTCTTATATTTTGCCAATTTGCGCGTTTCATATAGTTTTAATTTTTCGAACGTTCTTTTTACCCCCGTTTCCAGAAGAATAGTAAACATATAATTTTTTTAAGGCCATAAAATTTTCGTTGACAGCAGTGATGTGAATTATTTTAAACGTAATCTTTTTCAACATATATTGTCTTAAATGTTTATATTTTGTTTTATTAAGTAAATATTAACAGCACCGTTATGTAAAATAGAATTGCTATTGAAGAAAATAATTTCGTGTTATTATGTCTTATCACCACTAACCGCTAACCGCTCACCGCTCACCGCTCACACAGCGCCAACCAGGGGAGCTATCGTCAAATTTGTGAGCCTATGCCTTAAAGGTTATGCTTTTAAAGTAGTGAACCATTTTAATATAAAAACCAGAACAATAAAAATTGACATTAAACTTTTATGCAAGGAGTTTTTAGACGAAACATAGGTAATTTACAATTATATGAAAAATTTATTAGACCTAAATATAAATTATGGATAAGACATTAATTTATGAACACTAGTGTTCATAAATGAGGTTTGCTTCATTATTTATGAGTTTAAGTTTTAAACTTAATTTTTTAAGAATCTGATATTCAGGGTAATATTTTCCAAATTAACATGGCTTTAAAAAAAAAAATTTCTCGATACTTTTAAACTGAATTGGTTCACAAAGTGGAATCAAATTATCCAACTTTAGTTTAATTGTTTGAGCATTATAATGAAATTAGTAATATCCTTTGTAAATTACCTGAGCCTAATAGGGATAACGCAACCTAAATTAAAATTATGCCTAATCTTAGATCTAATTCTGAAAATCCTGATAGTTTCAGATCCAAATCTCTACAGAATTTTAAAGCTATTTCTAATTTAAGTAAAAGTTATAAAAATAATAATGTTTATAACTTTGTCAATTGAGTATTTAGCCAATTTTGCCTAAAAAAGATAATTGTTATGGCAAGCATAAAAAATTAAAGTTTAATTGTTTTTATGTAAGTTTTATCCTCATAATACAATCTTTTGCCTTAGAAACTCTAAGCCTATCAAAAATAGTTCAATTAGTTATTTATATTTAAGATTCTTTCAACCAGCAGATAAAGTGTATATTTTACCAATTCTGTCTTACCAACTAACATAATGTGACAAGAACGTAAATGTACAAGGAAAATTCGATTCTTGTAAGCAAAGGTCGTATATCTAGAGATGATGGTAAGCTATTTTGCTGATTTTGACGATCTCTATAATTTAAAGTTTAATGTACAAAGGTATTGGTGAACAACAAAAATCTTTTAAGCAAATGTTGTTAGGTGTCGAACTAGTTGATCAAAATGTTCTCAGCATGTTCTGGCTTATTGAAAATAATTTGGCTTTAGAGTAAAAGGCAACTGGTGTTAATGAAGCCATAAATAATATTAAAGAGCAAGGTTTAAATTAGTTGAAAACTTTTTACCACGACTGTGTTAACCTAATTTTGAATTCTACAAGATAATGGAGAATTAACATCGTATGATAAACTCATGGTGAAAAAGTTCAAATTTAATATTTTTTCTGAGAACTGTAATTATTTGCTAAGATACCATTTATAAAAGACAAAACAAAAGTGGTGCCTTATAATTTTAATATCTTCAACGATTTAAGATATATTCTGACCCACAAAATAAAGATCTTGTTGAAGGTTATATTGAGATGTTTGAAAACTAGTTATAGGATGATATTATAGAGCGTAAAGAATTCCAACTCATGAATGAAAGGCACAACTACGTTTTCCAGGCTCAAAGGTCTATACTTAATTTTAATGTACAAATAGCTATTAAATTTAGATTGGTGATTGATTGTATTTTTATATTTAATAAAGATTCCCTTCCTCTAATTTGTCATCCAACTCTGATGTAAATTTTATGAATACTTTGCTTGAATTATTTTTATTCTTATAGCTATTGACTATATATATATTGCTAATTGACATTTTGGAAGCTTTTCTTTCAATTAGGCTTAAAGAAGTTTATGATAAAATAAATTTTGTTTTTGTCACTTTTAGATTTAATACAATTTCTTTAGTGCTCTTCAAGCTATTTTACATTTTATTATGAAATATCATGTTTTTCAGTTTCCTAAATTAAATACAAACAAATCTTGCCTTTTAACTTCTATGTTGATAATATTATTTTCTCAGGCAATAAAGCAGATCAAATTATAAATCTGTATAGCCTATTGTGTCATAGGATTCTTACTCAGATCTTTTAATTCCAATTGTGATATTTTGAGAGAAGTATTGAAAAGAGATGAAATATTTATAGAGCATGGATTCAAGTGTGTAATTTTGCTGCGTTATTTTCATAATTTGAGAAATGATTCTGTACATGTATCCTCCATTACTATTGAAGGAAACAGGAACGAAAAAAGGGAAATTTTTTAAGAAATTTCAAAAATATTTGATCCCTTAATTTTAATTTTTCCTATCTATTTTAGAGATAGAGTATTGCTTAAAATCATCTTGCAAGTGAAATATGAATTGGACAATGTATTATCCATTGAAATATTAAAAGATCGGGAAAGAATTAAAAAAAGATCTGACATTTCTGACATAGCTTTTCCCTAGACAAGCCTTTATTAAAATAAATTCTATGGATCGAATATATATTGCGAAAGCTCTACTCTTCGTTATGGATTAATAGTTTATGGCAATAGTAATAATATCAAACAATTTCCCTTTACCAAATCTAAAATACTATCAGTGAATCCAAAAGAGTTATTACAGCTAAATGTTTGGGTTCATTCTGATGCATGTCCAAATTTTAATTTAGTATGTCATCTGTTGTACATATTTTCATAGCAATAGAGTGAAGTTTGTGAAACTAAAGAAAACAAATTTTTTTAAGAGTCTTAAAAATAACTTTAGTGCTCTTTAAAAGAATTTAAAGGTTAAATGTAAAATAATTTTTATTTCACTATGTAAGGAAACACATAACAAAAATCTTCGAATATAAGCATTTTTAAATCTTCTTGCATCTGGAGATACAAATTAAGATATATATATATATATATATATATATATATATATATATATATATATATATATGTATATATATATATATATATATATATATATATATATATATATATATATATATATATATATATATATATATATATATATATATATATATATATATATATATATATATATACAAGGGCGTACGGTGGGGGTGGGGGAACCCCCCCCCCCGAAATACAAGACATGTCTAACGGTGAGTCTTCAACCAAGCATACCAAATGCTAAACTCTTCCAACTATCTTTATTTCCAATACTTCTTTTTGACCTTTTAAAATAGTTCTTTCATGCACTTTAGGACTATCTAAAGGTTCAAAAAGTCGTATTATGATTTAATACAATTTCTTTGTGTCAAGCGTAATCTTATAGCCGTTAAGAATAAATGGCGTTCAAATTCAGTGAAGCGGCGCATCGAAACGCGAAAGCGTTACACGATAAATGCGAAAACGGTTCAAACACCCAAACTGGTAACTGAACGAAGCATACC
>JABUQX010134333.1:27500-31537 GCA_015478945.1 Trachelipus rathkii | reverse complement strand
TAATGTATGGTATCGTTCCTTACTCAATAACTCATTGCTTACCTTTTTATTTTCAGGCAAATACTCATCGTTCTAATAATAATAATAATAATAATAATAATAATACTATAAATAATAATAATAATAATAATAATAATAATAATAATAATAATAATAATAATAATAATAATAATAATAATAATAATAATAATAATAATAATGTAAAACATCCCGTTCAGTCGTTCACTAAAGCTTCCGCTGAGAGTCGAAGTAATCACAAAGAGTCGATGTGACTGAGTCATTGAGTCAGCTTTGTAGGGTTATTGCTGCACTTATGAGTCGAAACTTCAGTGTCTACTTCAGTTTTCTATTGACTACATGATATAAGGTGGCGTTTTTTTTTTCAAACATGGAAACGAGACAAGCTGACTGTTTATTTTTGTTGGGCCATATGGAAAGTCAAATTATTGGCTCAAAATTACCTTCTAATGGTCAGGCTTTAAGGGTCCTGTTTTACAATATGCGTAAAGTGAACCTAAATTTACGCTCAAGTGCTCATCTAGTTATAAAAGAAATAGAAGTGTTTTGGCAGAAAGCGCGAATCCCAACTAAAACGTGTCAGCACAGCATTGAGAAACTGGAAGCCCAATACAAAGAATGGAAGATGCTTGTAAAGAGCTGCAAAAGGAAGTCTGAGCTTCAAAAATTATCGATGAGAAGAATTCCTGAAAAAATATGAACGATCTTTTTGATTATCGCCACGCTTGATCGCTCTCAACTTATACCCACTGAAGATCGCCAGTTGTCTCTTAAATCAATAAAGAAAGAAGAAAGGTCAGTGAATTGATAGATCATGTTTGACAGAAAAAAGAAAAGTGAAGGCGTATCGTAAAAAAAGAAGAGGTGGATAAACATGAGGGTGGCAAAAAGGACAAAACAGTGGAAAGTAAGCCTTTTTTTCATTGCAGAATTTCTTTTAGATTATTATTATTATTATTATATTATTATTTATTATTATTATTATTATAGATTATTATTATTAGTATTATTATATTATTAGTATTATTAGTTATTATTATTTATTATATTATTATTAGAAATAAACAGAATTATAGGTATTGTCAGAATTTGAGAATTATAATGTTTCAGTGTATCTGTTCGGAAGTTAGATGACGTTTATAAAAACAATGGAACATTCAAAATACTCTTTTACAATTTTATTTAGTATTTTATTAATTATACTTAACTAATAAATGGAACCTTCAAAATACTCTTTTACAAATTCTATTTAGTATTTTATTAATTATACTTAACTAATAAATGTTTATTTGTATTACAATTGTTATTTTCAGAGGAAACATCATTTACTGACCCTATAACAGACTATACAAATGAAATTGAAGAACCTTCCGCAAGCGATGACACTATATTGCCTATGCATTCTGATACAAGTCTAACACATAGTCAGTGTCATACACCCACCGTTTCTAAACAAAGTAAAAGAGCCAAAGTACAGGTAATAACACCTAGGTTAGTTGCTACTGTTGATAAGTGCAAAGTCAGTGACCGTGATGATGTTAGAATATTATCTGCCGCAGCTGAGGCCCTTGGTCATGACCCTACAAACATAGTTATAAACCGCAGTTCTATCTCACGCTGTCGAAAGCGTATAAGAAATGAAATAGCAGGAGACATATTTAATAAGTTCAAGGAGCATGACTTACCACATGTAACAGTACACTGGGATGGAAAAATTCTAACAAATGTTACTGGCACGGAACACGTAGATAGACTTCCTGTAATTATAACTTCTGGGGTAATAGAACAATTATTAGGAGTACCAGCGATTAATTCGGGTAGTGGGCAACACCAAGCTGATATCGTATATGAGGTACTAGAAAAGTGGAACGTCAGCGAAAGAGTTGAAGCCTTTTGTTTTGATACAACTGCTACAAACACAGGTCGATTTCAAGGTTCTTGTATATTACTAGAACAAAATTAAATAGAGATATTATGTATTTCCAATGTCGTCATCATATATATGAAATTTTTTTGAAGGCTGTATTTGATTCAACAGTTGGTCATTCCTTTGGTCCAGACATTTCCATATTCAAGAAATTTAAAGAAAATTTGTCCAAAATGGATAAATTAAAATTCACACCAAGTATAACTGATGAATTTGTTAAAGAAAAGATATCAAATACGCAAGATCTCCTAGATTTCTCTTTGAAAACTCTTAAAGAAAAACAAGTTCGAGAAGATTATAGAGAACTTGTAGAACTTATGGCAATTTTCCTTGGAGGAATTCCTCCTCGAGGTATATCTTTCCGGATGCCAGGAGCCTTTCATCATGCCAGGTGGATGGCCAAAGCTATCTATTGCCTTAAAATTTTCTTTTCCGTAAACAATTTAAAATATTGCCAAATGAAATAAGTGGAATCAGAGATGTGTCTTTTTGTTGTTTGCCTTTATGTTAAAGGCTGGATTCGTTCAACTTTTGAGACGGACGCTCCTGTTCAAGATCTGAAATTCCTAAAAGACCTTTACTTGTATAAGGATGTTAATGAGGAAATCAGCAAATTAGCTTTGCATGAATTTTGCAATCATTTGTGGTACATTTCACCTGAAGAAGCTGCCATATCATTTTTTGATGAAAATGTTTCAGTTACAACAAAATTAAAGATGGTAGAAGCTCTGGAAAATTATGATGTTTCTGAGGAAAATGTAAAGAAGGTAACAGTTCATCCCAGGACGTGAATCAATATTTAGGAACAGATATAGATTACTTCATTAACCAGAAATCCAAGCGATTCTTTGATCGTTTTCAATAAAAACAGATTTCTTGATTATGCATCCTTCTGAATGGAATAGTAATGAAAACTTTCAGAAAGGAAGACAAATTGCAATCGGGCTTAAAGTTGTAAACGATGTTGCAGAACGGGAAGTTAAGTTAATGGAGGAATATAACAAAATATTGGCTAAAAATGAGAATGACAAACAGTTTATTTTGCAAATTGTATCCGCATATAGACGACGATATCCAGATGCTAAGAAATCGACAATATCTGCTAAATTTTAAGCTAAAAAAGGAAATCATAATTGAAATGTGAAATAATATTTTTGAAATATAATATACAACATTCATCAATGCGCCGCCTGTCCTTTTCCCGGGCGGCCCTTAAAATCTTTGGCTTTGAAACTTTTTTTAAGAAAGAAATTTTTAAACGTGACTATAAAAAAAAATTTCGTAGGGGGTGTCTCGAAAAATTTCTCAAAATTTAATTTTTTGCCCCTATAGGTGAAGGAGCCACACTAATATATACTATATATATATAATATTTATATATAATATATATATATAATATATATATATATATATATATATAATTTATATATTTACTTCACTATCTCTTAGTCATAGAAAAGGAATTATTGAAAAAAATGAGCTGAAGAAGGACAGCTAGTAGAAATAATGATGACAAATTAGAACACGTAATAGAAAAAAAGCTAACAAAAAAAGACAGTTAATAGAATTAAAGACAAAAAAAAGGACAACAAATAACATAAATAACAAGAATAAAGAGCAGTCAACAAATAAAGTAGGAAAAAAAAGAGGACAATTATAAAATTAAAAAAATGGCAATAAAGGATAAAAAAGGACAATTAGCAAATACAAAGAGGCGACTATATTTCACGAGTCTTTTGTCAAAAAAATGAATAAATGAATAACAAAAATTATATAAATAATAAAAATCTTAATTATTATATAAATAAATGAATAAATAATAAATAAATAAATAAAGAAATAAATAAAAAAATAAATAATATGATGATATCCATCATAATTCAGATGCAGTACAAGAATTAGCTGTCTGCTAAGTTGTTGTAATTTATTGCTATTATTAGGTCCTACTTTAAATTTTGATATATATATATATAGTATAATATATTATATTATATAGATATATATATATATTTATAATATATATAACTTATATATATATATATATATATATTATATAAATAGACCTGGTTATGTTTTACGACCCGTCAGTTTG
>JABUQX010134333.1:12500-22500 GCA_015478945.1 Trachelipus rathkii | reverse complement strand
ATATAATAAGCTCCAAAGATTTGAAATATAGGTAAAGATAATAATGTTGTTCGTAAAAATTGAATCTGACATCATAAAAATATCAAGCAGCACACATTTGAAAATAAACAGGAGTACACCACCAATAATGGAATTGACAAGTGACAACGCTAAAATGTCTGAACGGCAAGGAAAAAATTCTAAACATCAGAATTTGAATGAAGTGATAAAACCTTTTGTTAAGATAATATTAGTTTAAAAATAAATTGATGAGATAAACTTTGGTGTTGGAACTACAACAACGAAATTAGTTTTCAAAGATATGGACAATGTTTTTTTTTATTATTTATTTTTCAATGTTATGAAAAAAACACAATGAAAACCTGAGACTAGAAGTTCATTTTTTTTTAGGGGAAAAAAAAAAAAAAAAACGGATTACTTATTGTTCATTAACCCACAGAAAACATTTCTGATCGTTAAACAATATTGGTCACAGATGAAATTTAATACAATACAATGTCTTTGAATTTGTAACAATAATGCATTGTGTATGTATTAAAGATAACATTTTTTTTGTGTAAGACAACCATAATTCGATAAAAAATTATTTGACTAATATATATATATATAAAAAAAATATATATAATATATATATATATATATATATATATATATATATATATATATATATATATATATATATATATATATATATATATATATATATATATATATATAATATATATATATATATATATATATATATATTATATATATATATATATATATATATATATATACTATAATCTTTTTATTATTTATTAAAATAAAATATAAAAATATATATATATAATATTATATATATATATATATATATATTATAGGGTTTTAGTAAACATTACGGCAAATTCAAGAGGTTATTCCCGGACCATTCTAATGACCTGCTCGATCCCTGGACCTAAACCCCTTGGATTATTTCCTATGGGGCCATCTAAGGTCATTGGTTTACAATACTCCAGTGGAAACTGAGTATGACTTGCGAAATCGGATAATTGGTGGGTGTAACTCAATCAGAAACGACCCTGGTGTTTTTGAAAGAGTTCGGCAGTCAATGAGGAGAAGATTGGATTCGTGCATCCTAGCTGCAGGTGGTCATTTTTAACAGTTCTTGTAGATTAAGAAAGTTTATATGTATGTTGGTATAATAAATGTTTGTTATTGTCGTAACTTTTGTTCCCCCGTCTTATCTCCGAAACAAAAATGGTTTCAAAAATCATCAACGAGGACAAAATATCCTTAGAAACTCCAGGGGAATACCTCTTGAATTTGCCCCGATGGTCTACTAAACCACCATAATATATATATATATATATATATATATATATATATATATTATTTATATATATATAATATATAATAATAATATATATATAATTATATAATATATACGTATATATATAAATATATATATATATATATATATATTAGTGATGGGACGATTAATCGGAATCGGCATCGGAATCGAAAGAATCGGGTGTTTTTCAGGAATCGGAATCGGCAAAATTGTACCGATTCTTTGACCGATTCTTTGGTACACAATCTGAAAATAATTTTTTTCGATCTTATGATATTTCAAAGACAATGTTGCGAAGTCTGCCATATTGATTTTTAATTTCAGTTCTTCCTATATTCTATTGAATGTAAAGAAAACTGATTGAGCGGCCATCTTTACTTAGGAGCCTAAATATCATGTAGATTTTCAGACAGTACGTGAAAATGTGGATGTCATAGCAATGTTTCGTTTAGTCATTATGTTAATATGTTTGATATATATACCCGTGAACTCGTAAGTGAGCAGTGAATATTTGCCCTTGTAGGTTTGCAATAATTGGAGTTATGGAATTATACATTAGTGTAATTAATATTATTATGAAGATATTGTTATAGTAAGAATATTATTAAACAATTTGCACACTTATAAAATCCAGATTTTAGGCGGATAGGCTATTAACGTTATCGAAAATTGTTGTTCTCTCAAAATATCACCCTGGCATACACACACACAGTGCCTTCTTATCCAATTTCACTTTAGGCACACCTCCTAGGGCCTGCGAAATTTATAATTGAAAAAATAAAAGTTAAAGGCATTAAAATAGAACTTTAAATTTTTGTTTAGTCAGTTTTATTTCTGCAGACTTTTGTTCTTTTTGAATGAAAACCTTTTATAATTTCCCGAACTGGAATCTGTTTTAAACTTATAATATTTAATTTTTTGTATGTAAACTTTAAAATATTAACAGTATATATATATATATATATATAGTATAATAAGAGTAATATATATTATATATATATAATATATATATATAATAATATATATATATAGTATATATACTATACGATTATATATATATATAATATTCCTAATTACTCTTTCAGATATTTATTATTTTAAAATATATATTACTAAAATATTAAAAATGTAAATTAATAACAAATAAAAATAACATGCTATTACTATAATAATAAGGCATGGCAAGACAGTTACCAATCAACCATGCAAAGAAGACTATTCTGTAAATCAGAAATTTAGCATGGAAATTATGCGACATAGCGTAAGGATGATCAATCAAAAAGCTATTGCAAATTATGAAAATCCAAATATCAAGAGGAACCAATAGAGGTGGCTTTACAACAACAAATATGCTTAAACATTTAAATACTAAACATCCAAAAGAATTAAAGGAGGAAGAAGAAAAGGAAAGACAAGGACAGAAAAGGAAAAGATCTCTTACGGTAAATATTTCAGAAACTAAAAGGAGTAAAAACTTATGCAATTTCTAAGGCAACCAACTTTGATTGACCACTCTTAACATAAACCAAAATATGCATATAAATGATCTAAATTCAAGAGATTCCCAGACTTATTGCAGAAATGATCGCCAGTGAATTTGCAACCATTTTCAATAGTTTTGAAAGCATGTTCCATCTGACAGTATCGCACCAAGATAGGCAATCAGGCCCCACCTTCAGGAAAATATATAAAAAAAAAACTACTCACACACTGTACACTATGAATTAGTTAGATATAAAATGCAAGATCAGATTAATGCAACGGAATACTTGTCTTTTTATAAGGGAGGATGGATAAGTTTAACTGCACATTGGTTATCTAGCAACTATGAACAACAAAATGCCATCCTTCGAGTTTCACCTTTTCACGTATCTCACACAGCATCTGATATAAGTGATTGTCTTCAAAAATGTTCATGGAAGAATTTCAATATTTCCTGCAATAAAATTCCCTTATAGAAGGATTAATGCACCTAATTATGCTGCAGGAGTTATACAAGCAGGATTCCAGGCATTCTTGCTTTTTACACTCTTTCCAACGTATGGTAACTTATTCTAAATATAAAATTACATATTTCATTAAATATATATTATAAGATTTATATATAATATATATTATATATATATAGATATATATATAATATATATATATATTTATATAAGATATCATAATATATATATACGAATCCCCGTATATATATATAATATATATATATATATATATATAATAGATATAATATAATATATATAATATATATATATTATATATATTATATATATATATATATATTATATATATATATATATATATTATATAATATATATATATATATATATTATTATATATACTATAAGTGGATTCGGAGCGCGAACGGTAAATCGGAATCGAATCGGACTTTTGACTGTATCGTATCGAATCGCATTCGCTCGAAATTGATCGCTCCCATCACTAAATATATACGTATATATATATATATATATAATATAATATATATATATTATAGTATATATTTATATATAATATATATATAATATATATATATATATATATTAATATATATATATATATATATATATATATAGTATATATATATATATAATATATAATATATATATACCCATTTGTAAATAATATGCTTTTGGACATTGGGTTTTTTGTTTTGTTCAAAAAATATTTTCTTTGTTTTTTTAGAGTTTTGTTTTATCATTTTTTTTTTTTTTTTTTACTAAATAGTATATTATTATACAATTTTACATTGTTTTTTATTATTATTAGTTAAAAGCTAATTTCTTTACTGTATGCCTTGAAATAGCTTGTTCGCGATAAGTTAGACTGTAAAATATAAAGTATTGCTTAATGCCGTCTTGTGGTGCAGTCTTCATCTTGCGCCAATTATGTTCTTAATTGTTTCTTAAAAAAGGGTATCCAATCAAAGAATTAGTTCATAGAGAATTATTTCAAGAGTTTGAGCAACTTTACGTTCTGTGGAATTTTTCCGCTGCTCAACCATGAACAAATTCAGTTAAAAAAAATTATCGTATATAACTAATAATAACTATGTGAATCCATTCTCTTTTTCAGTTAACACCACCGCTCGACGGCAACCTAATTAGAGAGGGGACTCAATTATGTCTGAGCAAGACGAGGGCCAAGAAGAAACAGCTCACACTTACACGCCCGAGCCCTGTGAAAAACCTGGTCTCTCCTTAGTGGGCCGATCAGCTCTTCACTTATACTCTAGTCGATATTACTTAATGTATTTGTAAAGGCAAGTGAATGTTAAATTATTCCAACAAGGGTGTTAATTGAGATTAAGATGTTTGTGAAAACAATGTAAACTAATATCATAAAACAAAGTGATTCAGTTTTAACCTCAAATTGAAAACATTCAAAAAATTATTTTAAATCTTCTCACCTAAAGTATAGAGAAATTCTTCTCCCAAGTGAGAAGAACATAGAATAGAAAGTTCATATTTCCACAGAAAGTCAGTCAGATTTTGCTGATCCCACATAGCCAAATGGAATGAAAATGTCCTTTAAGATGTCCATGTACAAACAAGACAAGAAGACAGGATATGACAGTGGAGATAGTAAAATTTCCAAGACGTTGATATAAAAACAAATGAAATTCAAAGGAAAGCACAAAGCCATGTATAGGCACAGCTTAAAGGAGAACAGGCAAATTTTCCAAAGCAGAAAAAATATGCGTAGAGGTTGTCGTTGAGATAAAAATTGCTCTTTGCAAGGGATCTTGATTCCAGAATAACTCGTTAGTCATACCATCCAAGATAAGAATTATAGAGAACATAACAAGAATCAGCAACTCTTCAAGATCTTTAAGACTATTTTTTAATTTTGATGATTTTTGGTAAAATTTATTCAAAAAATCTAGAAAGCTGTACGTCTAACTATTGTAACGTCTAGTATATTTCCATTGGATACATCAGCGAAGTTTGCCTATGTATGAGTTTTTAAGTTGTCATTGTCCCAGGAAGAAGGCTTATTCTCTAGCTAATTTTGTGGTGTGCCGTTCTAGATGGGACCCCCAAATAAATATTTTGCAACATTTAGGCCTGATTTTGTCTCTAAAATTTGTTCCTTGGAACCAATGTGTGAAGAAGGTGTGACATAAAAAGGAAGTTGATATGACTTTTACATTTGCAATGTTTTAAAAATTGAATTATACAGTCCCAAAATCTTCCCAAGTCGTAACGGATGCACAAATCCTTAAGTATTGTTTGAAGAAATAACGTAAAAAACTAAAATGGACAATCCACATTTGTAATGAAAAATAACGTAATAAATGCTGATAAACGGAGAAGGACATAGTAACGATTCATGATTAATTTGCAAGTCTCTCTCTGCTCTATCTCTCTCTCTCTCTCCTCTCTCTCTCTCTCTCTCTCTCTCTCTCTTCTCTCTCTCTCTCTCTTCTCTCTCTCTCGCTCTCTCTCCTCTCTCTTGCTCTCTCTCTCTCTCTCTCTCTCTCTCTCTGCTCTCTCCTCTCTCTCTCCTCTCCTCTCTCTTCTCTTCATATTATATATATATAATATAGTATTATATATTATATATATATAGATAGTATATATATATAGTATAATTATATATATAATATATGATAGTATATATAATATAATCATTTCCTTTTTGCATATGTTAACCTAATTTACAAAAATTTTATTAACATAATGCAAGAAAAAACATGCTTTTGCCAAATCGATCATTTTTTGACTACTACAACATTTTAATTTAAATGAGTTAGTCCAAAGCAAATAAACGTTTTGTTTTACATTATTATTATGTATTTATTATATTATTATTTATTATTATTATATATATATTATTATTATATTATTATTATTATTAGTTGTATTAGTAGTAGTAGTAGCAGTATTGTATTAAGTATATTAGTCGGTAGCTAGTCATGGGCTAGCGATTCAGTTTAGGGGGGCAAGGTTGAGTGGATAGTATATATATATAAGTTATATATATATAGTATATATATTATATATATATATATTAGTATATATATATATACTATATATATATATATAGTATATAGTATATATATATAATAGTATATATAATAGTATTATATAATATATATATATAGTATAATATATATATATGATATATATATATATTAGGGATGTGGCGAATAGTGAAAAAGCCGAATACCGAATACCGAATAGTCGGCTTAAAAGGTATTCGGGGCCGAATACGAGAGTCATTTCGGCTCTAGCCGACGATGCATAAGGTCTGCGCAAGGCTGTCGCTATCGTCGCGGTTCTCCCGGTATAAATAATTCTAAATTTCTTTACGCAGAGGGTTCGTCTGCATCTTCATCTTTTTTCTTTCCCCACGTTAAAAAAATAATAGCGAAATCAGAATCTTTTACAATCTGCGCAAAAGACCAAAATCGACCAAAAAATCAAACCTTAAAGAAACCTATCACAAATATATAATGAAGAAAACTGTTTTCCATTGGTTATTATTCGACTCTTATAGTGTGTAGCGAGGGAGTACGTAGTAGGTAACTCGTCGAGGCCCAGTTTTCTGCTGGAGAGTGTCCAGTTAGCCAGCTTCTCGGGTTGATGTTGCACGGCGCGCCTGGTGTGCTAGTGACGGACCCATCCCGTTTTCGCAATATGATCGCCGCCCCTATTTTTTGCAGGTTACTTTCGCACGTGTACGATTCTCACAAAATGCTCATTGTTGCGCTACTACCAGGCTGTTATCCACCGTTATCCGTTGCCGCATTATAATTGCATCCCAGGTAGCAGCAAGTTTCTGAAACAAACGTGCTCGAATTCGTGTCATAGGAGCGAGTGGTGCCGTACCGGTGTTAGTTTCAGTGCATACATGTTATGGGCCTGCCGGACCTGGATATGTCTATCATCCATCTGAATATCTTGTAGCGAAGAGGTCGGGAGTCTCACGTTCCTACTCCTGCATCCACAAGAGATGAACCTGAACTATTTTTTAGATAGTGTCTGACTTGACCGAAGTTGTTGGTTAGTCTCGAGTTTCTCTTCATATGTATTCTTTCCCAAAAAATGGTTGCCCACTCGAGAGAATATGCATATCTTATATCGAGCATGAAACCATGGCACATAGAGACCAACATCCCCGACCCAAAAGTTACCATATACTTCTTATCTGAACAGAACGCAAGCACAAATTCTGCTCAAAGAGCTCGTTTCCAGTTCTTAATGGGAGTATATAGTAGAGCCTATGACAGTGGTGCCCATTTTGCTGGACAGTGGATCCCCTACTACTCGGCTATCTGGGACTTCCGAGAGCAGTTGACTCGATGCAGTGGCTGGAGAGGGCTGCGACCCTGTTTATCGTATCGACCTTCCAAGCAGGCAATAAGTGGGCTGGTTCCCATAACGCATTAGGAGTATGCTTCGGCCGAGTTAGGTACTCGGTACGGAGTGAGATAGGACTTCATGAGCGAGAGAAATCAAGACGATTGTGTGCGCGAGAGGCGTTATCGAAGTATCAGGTTATGGATGGTAAATATGCGTTGACCTCAAAATGGTATGGTAAACATTTTGCTGGGTCAGCAAGCAGGTTTCACCAAGTAAGCCTTACCCCTGCGTTCCTGTGCTATTGGTACTAGCCCGTTCGAGCTGCACAGGCCTCACTGGACCAGATTAACTGGAGAGGAGAGGTTGGCCACCGTGCATCCGCGAAGATATACCAATGACAGTCTCAAGGTTGTACATTTATACCCGTCTTGCGTACGGTGTTCGAGATCATTCACTACTCTTTTCTTCATGTATAACCTACATACGAGATCTTACCTCAACACACATATTATTAATATTTCGGAAATATGAGATGGAACAACAACCTGAGCAAGCACAATTCGAACACACGGATCGCGCCTGGCGTATAAGTAAGCACCCTATCCGCAAAATATAATCGAGTTGGCCAATTCCCAGAACAGCCTTCCTGGTGCTAGTGACGAAGAAGAAAAAAAGCTCGACGATACAGTGAAGAGCACAAAACTCACATAAAACAGAGACACCTACCACATATTGCTGCCTTTCTAAAACACGACAATCCCACTGATTTTATCCGAGCAAGATAGAGATAGTCGGGAGACCCTGGAAGCGTGTATACAACTGTAGAGCACAGAATTTTCCTGTCCTGCGGAACAGGAGAAGAGCGGAGAACCACTAACATTTGCACTATGACTGAACTGCAAAGACAGTCAGTTCCGTCCCATGGATGTAGCATGATAGAGTGAGTGTCAGCAGTGGTTCTGTGCGAAGGTTTGCCCGCCCGGTCTGGAAGGGTCGACCGACACATTCCACCTAAGAAAAATTTCTGGAGTAGCTTCTAGCAGATCGTGTCTGATGCAGGCAGGGAGAACGCTTCCATTCATCAGGATACTAAGAGTTGCGATACGAACGACCCTGACCAGACAAGTGGATCATCAAGTATGATGGTTCTGCCGATTATTGTGGAGCTGCAGTGAAGGGAGATTCTCTAGAGCGCCTGCGACAAGTAGATCGTCTACGAGAGAAGCTACTTACCTTCTGGTCAGGAAGTAGTAGTTTTGACAATAGACTCATAAATCCCCATTGCCTTTAATACATTCCTAGAGTCATTTTTCATCTGTTTAATCTCTCTACCTACTTCTTCACTATTTTTTCTCATTTCTCATATGTAAATTAATATTGTCTGAATCGTTCATATATACATACAAAACAGCGAGGTACCACGAATACATCTTGAGCGAATTGTTCAATCTCTCTCTTCATGTACAAACACAAACCAATAATTTTAATACCGAACGTCCATCTTGCGGATAATAGTATATAGCGGTAACGTGTGAACGGTTATGATAATATGAGATGATAGTAGTCGCTATATATAGGTTACTGGTAAAGGGGGTCATTTATTCACTTTAAAGTAAATTACAAGTATTATTATCGTAGATGATTCGTGATTTCTCTTTTTTACTTTGTCCTAAAATATATATTATCACTGAATTATTAATATATCGAATATACACAAATCCAACATCGAATAATAAATCAATACTTAAAACTCAACAATTTAAAACGTTCCATTTATCCGTAGGTATCAATAAATTAGTATTGAGGATGAACGGGGTAACTGATGAGCTAATAGGTTCTGGAGGTAGAGCGCTAGGTTCTGTATAGATAAGGGTAACGCGTTCTGAAGGGTCAGTTTACTCGTATTAATATAATTATCAGTTTTGACGTGCAGTATTATGGATAGGATGATTATCAATAATGATACTTACCTCTATTACTAGGTAGTATAATATCCATACCTATCCCCTCAGATAGATTTGAATTGTGGTAGCCCTCTTTTCTCTAGGAAATACACGTTAACCTCTAATAGATATTCTCGTGAGCGCATTCTCGGTTTTACACAATATCTACATCTCATAACTCGAAATTAGATACCAAACGCGACGACGACAAGTCACTAATTATCAGTCTAAACAACAGAGCACCTTACATCACGAATAAAATATATCCAATTGTGAAACCCCGGTCTCAATCAAATATTCCTTTTGCCGATCAATCGTTATACAAACAAGAAAAAAAACTAAATAGTCATAATCCACCATCTTTTGTAATTTCTATACATATCTAGTTATCGACTTAAAACCCATATACA
>JABUQX010134333.1:0-2500 GCA_015478945.1 Trachelipus rathkii | reverse complement strand
TGCTGAAAATCACGTCGTTATCAATGGAATATTCCGTCAATGTGTGGAATTTAATCGACTCCTGCAGCAAAGGTTGCGTACCTGTCCCCATCGACTGTTCCGTTAAAAACGGTCCATGATGCCCAATGTCGAAATCCCACACCACGCAGTTACCCCTGGTAGGTTTAAATGGTGTTCAGCTTTTAACATGGGGATTTACAGGACCCCAGTAGGTACAATTATGGCGATTAATCGAGCCATTTAATTTAAAGGTGGCCAATTTTGTGTGGAAACCCTGCATCTTCTGCACATTTAGCCAGGTACCATTCACAAAATTGAAGCCTCCGGTCTGGATCGTCTTCATTAAAGATGGAGTAGTCTTGGTATAGAATTTCCAGCTGTAGACGCTTCAAGATGTGCGATGTACGTTATTCTTTGAGTGCTTCCCGAGCAGTTTGTCGTAGAGATTTCTGTGGGAATCGGATGAGGGTTTCCTGTACCTGCTCTCCCTTTGCAGGGTTGGTGGATGTCCGTGGTCGTCCAGAACGTTTCTTGTTGACGTTGTGAACGGTTCCATCTGCTTCAAATTTCTCTCTGATGCGGGAATGGTCCGGTGCGTTGGTGGCGGTTTATCGAACTCCCTTCTGAACCGTCTTTGCACTTCCGTGGCGTTTCCGGTGGTCCAATAGCATTTAAGGACAAACTTTCTCTCTTCAAAGCTAAGTTGATCTCCTGCCATTCTGTTACAGTAGTTACACCTGTAAAAACAAAAAGCAGTCAATTTGTTAGTACATTTTTTTGGGACACCCTATATATATATATATATATATATATATATATATAAAGAAATAAAAAAAAAGATCTATATATATATATATATATATATATATATATATATATATATATATATATATATATATATATATATATATATATATATATATATATATATATATATATTATTTTTTCATTAAAAATTATTGGAATATCTGCAATCATGTAATAAAAGAAAAATTAACAATGCATTATTATATTCCTACATATTTTGAAGACGGTTAACGTTAACGATTAACGTTAACTTCGTTACATTTCTTAACTTATAAACGCTTTAATGATTAACTCCGTTAATTTTTTTTGTTAACGATTAAGGATAACGAAGTTAACTTTCTCATTAACGGTGCCCACCTTTAGAGTATATATATATATATATATATATATATATATATATATATATATATAGATAGTATATATATATATATATATATATATATATATATATATATATATATATATATATATATATATATATATATATATATATATATATATATATATATATATTTTCTGTAGAATTTATTCTTTTACTCTTATATATTTTTCTTTTAATTTATCGTTTTGTATCTAAATTTTTGGGCCCCCTATACCTCGGGGCCCTAAGCTATAGCTTTTTTAGCTTATAGGTAAATCCGGCCCTGAGCAAGTTCAAAAAAATTCCCAGAAGTTATTAATTCGGACTTACACCAGTTTGTTGCATTAATTTTTTGAAATGTTCTTCGGAATCTTTTGGAACTAAATGAATCACTTTCAGTGTTACATTTACTCATTGTTAAAGTTAATTTGAAAAATAAAACTTCAAAAAATATTAAATAAAAATTACAAACAAATTGACAAGCCTAACTCCTTCAATCAACTTGCAATAAGAGACTGCGAGTCTGAAGTCCGAACGGCATAAATTTTGAATGTACGATTGCAGGAATAAACATATTGGAACACGTTTCACTTAAATGATATAAGCTGCGTTTCCAGAAGCCCGGAGGCCTGTGCAGAATCGACTTCGAAACGCTCTGAATTGAAAAATTACATTAACCAATCAGAGAACACGAAGGAAATTTGAGTACCTGAAACGGCCGAGCGCGCCTGTCGGATCAGCTGACAATTGTAAATACTCTTATACTTATATATGTATCTATTTTATGAAAAGATAACGATATATTAGTACCCTTAGCATAAAAGTTAACTGGGGTGCAATATTTTGCAAATCATTTCTGACCACATGTTTTGTAAAGATTTGTTTGTAAACAGTATCCTTCCGCAGCCCGCCCGTTTACTAATTTCCGAAATCGAGGATTTAACAACGGGCGCCTGACTGTGACGTTTACATGACGTAGAAGTGCGCAAACGGGCGCTGGAAACGATGCATGTGCGCCTGTGTGCCCGCCCGGGCTGCAGTCGGGCTTCTGGAAACGCAGCTATATTGAACGAGAGAATTATGAAACAATATATATATATATATATATATATATATTTACAGTTGTCACCATACCCACGGGTATATATATATATATATATATATATATATATATATATATATATATATATATATATATATATATATATATATATATATATATTATATATATACTTATATATATATGAAGCGGCGCAATGAAAACGCGAAAGCGTTTCACACGATAAATGCGAAAACGGTTAAACACCCAAATCGAACTGAACGAGTACGAAA
>JABUQX010134332.1:0-23426 GCA_015478945.1 Trachelipus rathkii | reverse complement strand
AACAAGTTTTTCACATAATAAAACTACATGCGTACCATGAACTTAAGAAAATAATGTCAAACAACCTAAACACAACTTACACACAAATAAAAACTGTAACATCAACAAAAGTCCACCATTAACACCTGTAAAGGCCAACTAACATGCGCTACGCGAGACGTAACCTAATCTTACTTTTTCAAGATATCTCTAACATTATAACGTTAATCTTACACTGGCACAGTAACATTTAACTAAAATTTATCACAACATTGGGTTAATTATCATACAGAGCAGCGAAAGTATGCTAACGTAACAAAGTTTCCACATCATAAAGCTAACATATCGCTACATGAACTAGAAAATAATGTACAACGCAAACTTAGCACACCTTAAACATAATAAATGTTAACATTAACAAAGTTCACACTTAACACAGTAAAGTACCTAACATGGTATGCAAAACGAACCTATTCTTACTTTTTTCAAACATATCCAAACATATTAACGTTAATTCTTACATTGACACAGTAACATTTAACTAAATTTTCTCACAACATTGGTTAATTATTACACTGATCGAATTTACTCTAACGTAATAAAGTTTCCACATCAATAAAACTTACATAGCGTAACATGAACTAAGAAAAAATGTACAAAGACAAACCTAACCACAACTTACGCCCTAATAAACTATTAACATTAACTAAGTTCCACACTTAACACTAGTAAAGTAACAACTTTACATAACAAAACGTAACCTATCTATACTTTTTCCAAGCATATTCTCTAACATATTAACGTTAATCTTACTTTGACACAGTACATTTATCAAAAAAAAATGTATCATAACCATTACCTAACCATCATAATACCTAATGAGTAAAGACGAATAAAGGAAAGTTTTTAGGCTTATCTCTTTTAAGACTCCGCCTCCTTTCAGAAAATACCAACTCTAAACATGAAAATGATTTTATGCTTTAACCATTTGCATAAAGTGAGCAATACTTATTATATTTACCTCTGGCAGAATACAAGATTGCTAGCATTCCGCACATTCGGTTTACGATAAATATAAATGACACATCGTGGGGAAATAAAAACGAAACATCCTCGTGAAGATACAACAACAAGGCGTAGAGAGTGGGGAGATTCATCGTATCAACACTCGAAAAAACTTATCCTACTGAAGAAAATGTGTATAAACATCCCTTAAATGTAATGAGATTTCTTTCTTTCAACCAATCAGAAGAAAGTAAACAAGAATAAAACGCCACGAAAGAACCATATCAGTTCAAAAGGGTATATATTCTCATTCGACAAAAACAATAACAAAAACAACAAAACATGTACAAAGTAAGTTCTTTAGATACTAACCAACGAATATATGCTAAGTAACATTTTCACGATAAAAAGCTAACATAGCATACCAGAACTAAGAATAGTACAACGACGAATCTAACACACTTAAGCACGAATAAACTGTTAACATTAACAAAGTTCACATTAACACCTGTAAGCTAACTGACATTGATACAAAACGGAACCTATCATACTTTTACCAAAACATTAGCTCTAACATATTAACGTTAATTTTTACATACACAGTAATATTTAACAAGAATTTATCATAACCTTTTTTAATTATCATACAACCAACGAATATATGCTAAACGTAACAAAGTTTCCACATTTAATAAAGCTAACATAAACATAAAACCTGAACTAAGAATATTGATGTACAACGACAAACCTAACACACCTTACGTACGAATTAAACCACTAACATTAACAAAACTTCAGCACTTAACAGCAGTAAAAGTACCTAACACATCGTACATAACTATTCACACCTTTTTCAGGCATATCTCTAACATATCAATGTTAATTTACATTAAAATGGTAATATTTAACAAAAAGTTTAGCATAAAACCTGTCTAATCATCATACTGACAAAGAATATAATGCTACGTAACAAATGTTTACATCAACTTCGTAATATTCACAAAAAATTCATCATAACCTCGTCTAAATATTATAATCCCCAGCGAATAATTGCAAACATTAACAAAGTTTAACCAAACATAACAAAAATAACAAAATTTTATCCTAACATAACATAAAATAAGTTCTTTGAGTAAAATATAACAGTAAACGTAATATACTGATTTTAAAGCAGTAAATTAGTAAAGCAGTAAATCAAACCACCCATTCCAGCAGTCCCCTACCCGTCCCACCCGCTTGTGATCCATGATCTATTTATTCAAGTCATTTTCAAGTATCATTGGACAGACATACACATAAAAATAAGTTCTTTATATACTAACTACCGAATATTGCTTAACCAACAAAGTTTTAGCATAAAAAACTAACAAATCATAACCGCGACTAGGAATATAATGTACAAATGCAAACATAACATACCTCGCGTATGAATAATCAGCTAACATCCTGAAAAATTCCCTACTGATCAAGGTAAAGTAGCTAACAGGTCATACAATACTCGATATGTTCCCACTTTTCGAGCATATTAGCAACATGTAAAGCCGTATTATCTACCAAAATCCCTTAACAAAGTGACCAATCTATCAAGGATACCACCATCAACTATGAATTGGCACTATCTTCATCAAAGTGTCACTCGTTTCGAGTATAACATCATTGACCTGTGAATAAACGTAGACATTAGGCAAAAGTCTAGGGCATACCTGAACATTACTCAAAAAAACTAATAACCTATGCTCCACGTTCTAACACATCATCGTCAGTTAACACAGTAATATCTTACAAAAACTCATCATTTCTCTAACAAATCAATGTTATTTCCACATCGTCATAGTAATATTTAACATAACGTACCTAACTTACGAATAAATAGTTTTCATTAACCAAGAGTATCTAAAGCAACACATTACCTCCCGAGAGAAAACCAGGGGATGCGCCCCTTGAAAGGGTGTGAAACCTCCTGTGAGGGGGATCACCCCGAAGGGGTGTAAGCGGCTTTAGGCCTCAGCCCGAAGGGCTGAGGCCTTACCCCTCCTTTGGAGGGGTAAAGCCTTACACTATACACTTTATACACTATTTACTTTAGGCCTCAGCCCGAAGGGCTGAGGCCTTACCCCTCCTTCGGAGGGGTAAAGCCCGCTTACACCCCTTCGGGGTGATCCCCCCTCGCAGGATTCACACCCTTTCAAGGGGCGCATCCCCCTGGGTTTTCTCTCGGGAGGTAATGTGTTGCTTTAGATACTCTTGGTTAATGAAAACTATTTATTCGTAAGTTAGGTACGTTATGTTAAATATTACTATGACGATGTGGAAATAACATTGATTTGTTAGAGAAATGATGAGTTTTTGTAAGATATTACTGTGTTAACTGACGATGATGTGTTAGAAACGTGAGCATAGGTTAAGTTTTTGTTGAGTAATGTTAGGTTAGGCCTAGACTTTTGCTAATGTCTACGTTTATGCAAGGTCAAATGATGTTATACTCAAACGAGTGACCTTGCATGAAGAATAGTGTCAATCATAGTTTCAAGATGGTGGCATCTTGATAGAATTGTCACTTTGTTAAGAGGTTTTGTTAGATAATACGCTTACATGTTGCTAAATGCTCGAAAGATTGGAACAATAACTCGAGTATTGTATGACTGTTAGCTACTTTACCCTTGATAAGTAGGAATTTTTCAAGATGTTAGCTGATTATTCATACGCGAGGAATGTTAGGTTTGCATTTTGTACATTATATTCCTAGTTCGCGGTTATGATTTGTTAGCTTTATTGATGCTAAACTTTTGTTAAGCATATATTCGTAGGTTAGTATATAAAGAACTTATTTTTATGGTTATGTTTGTCCAAAATGATACTTGAAATATGACTTGAATCATAGATCAGATAGATCACAGCGGTTTGGGCTGGAGGGACTGCTGGGATGGGTGTGTTTGATTACTGATTTTACTATTTACTGCTTTTTAAAATCAGTAAATTATACGCTTTACGTGATATTTACTCAAAGAACTTATTTTATGTTATGTTAGGATAAAATTTTGTTATTTTTGTTATGTTTGTTTTAAATACTTTGTTATGTTTGCAATTATTCCGCTGGGGTTATGATATTTAGACGAGGTTATGATGAATTTTGTGTTGTTAATTATTACGAAGTTGATGTAAACATTGTTACCGTTTGCATTATATTCTTGTCAGTATGAATGATTAGACAGGTTTTATGGCTAAACTTTTGTTAATATTACGATGTTAATGTAAAAATAACATTGATATTGTTAGAGAAATGCCTGATAAAGTGGAATAGTTTACATTTGTACGCATGTGTTAGGTACTTTACTGCTGTTAAGTGCTGAAGTTTGTTAATTGAATGTTTATTCGTACGTAAGGTGTGTTAGGTTTGTCGTTGTTTACATCATATTCTTAGTTCAAGTATGTTATGTTAGCTTTTATTAATGTGGAAACTTTGTTACGTTAGCATACTTTCGCTCGTCTGTATGATAATTAACCAATGTTGTGAGAAATTTTAGTTAAATGTTACTGTGTTAGTGTAAAATTAACGTTAATATGTTAGAGCTATGTTGTGGTTAAAAGTTATGAATAGGTAGTTTTGTTGCAATGTCAGTACTTTTACAGGTTGGTTTAAGTGTGGAACTTTGTTAATGTTAACAGTTTATTCGTGCTTAAGTTGTGTTAGATTCGTCGTTTATATTCTTAGTTCTGTAATGCTATGTTAGCTTTATTAATGTGGAAAACAATGGTTACGTTAGCATATCTTGGTTAGTATCTACAGAAACTTAATCTTGTACTATGTTATTGTGTTGTTGTTGTTGTTGTCGAACGAGAATATATACCCTTTTGAACTGATATGGTTCATTCGTACGTCGTATTCTTGTTTACTTTCTTCTGATTGGATGAAAGAAAGAATCTCATTACATTTAAGGGATGTTTTATACACTATTTTCTTCAGTAGGATAGTTTTTCGCAGTGTTGATACGATGACATCTCCCCACCTCTCTACGCTTGTTGTTGATATCTTCACGAGAGTTTCGTTATTCCCCACGATGTGTCATTTATATTTGAATGTAAACCGAATGGCGACTGCTACATTGCTTGTATTCCTTGCCAGAGGGTCAAATATAATAAGTATTGCATCACTTTATGCAAATGGTTAAAGCATAAAATCATTTTTCATGTTTAGAGTTGGTATTTTCTGAAAAGAGGCGGAGTCTAAAAAGAGATAAGCCTAAAAAACTTTACTTTATTCGTCTTTACTCATTAGGTATGATGGTTAGTTATGGTTATGATACATTTTTTGGTAAATATTACTGTGTCAATGTAAATTAACGTTAATATGTTTAGAGATATGCTTGAAAAAGTATAAATAGGATACGTTTTGTATGTAAAGTTGTTACTTTACTAGTGTGTAATGGGAACTTTGTTAAATGTTAATAGTTTATTAGGCGAAGGTTGTGTTTAGGTTGTCTTTGACATTATTTCTTAGTTCATGTTACGCTATGAAGTTATTGATGTGGGAACACTTTATTACGTTAGGAGTGATATTCGTATATCAGTTTATTAATTAACCAATGTTGTGAGAAGATTTAGTTAATGTTACTGTGTCAATGAAGATTAACGTTTAATAGTTAGAGAAATGTTGAAAAGAAATAGTTACGTTTTGCATACCAGTTTAGGTAACTGTTACTGGTTGTTAAGGGTGGAACTTTGTTAATGTTAACAGTTGATTCATGTTTAAGGTGTGCTAAGTTTGTCGCTGTACATATTTTCTTGTTCATGTAGCATATGTTAGCTTTATTGATTTGGAAACTTTGTTACGTTAGGATACTTTCGCTGCTCGTATGAGAATTAACCAATGTTGTGGATAAATTTTAGTTAAATGTTACTGTGGCAGTGTAAGATTAACGTTAATATGTTAGAGATATGCCTTGAAAAAAGTAAATTAGGTTACGTCTCGCGTACCATGTTAGGTTTGCTTTACAGTGTTAAGGTGTGGAACTTTTTGATCGTTAACAGTTTTAATTTGTTGTAAAGTTGATGTTAGGTTGTCTTTGTAACATTATTTTTCTATGTTTCATGTACGCAATGTTTAGTTTTTATTAATGTGAAAACTTGGTGTTATGTTAGCATACTTTCGCTGTTCTGTATGATAATTAACCAAGGTTATGGTAAATTTTGTTAAATATTACCATGTTAATGTAAATTAAACATCGTTATGTTAGAGATATATACTTGACAAAGTCTGAATAAGTTACGTATTGTTGCTATGTTAGTTACTTTTACTGTTGTTAAGCTCGAAACTTTGTTTAATTGTTAACAGTTTATTCGGTTTAAGGTGTGATAGGTTGTCTTGTACATTATTTCTTAGTTCATGTAACGATATGTTGGCTTTTGATGTTGAAACCTTATTATGTTAGAGTATATGCGTTTGATCTGTATGATAATTAAAACCAATGTTGTGATAAATTTGTTAAATATTACCAGTCTTAATGTAAAATAACAGCGACATGTTAGAAAAGTGTAAGTAGGCTTACGTTTTTTGTATGCTATATTAGTTACTTTACTGTTGTTAAGTGTGGAACTTTGTTAACGTTTACAGTTTATTCCTGTTTAAGATGTGTTAGGTTTGTCTTTGTAATATATTTCTTAGTTCAGATATGCTAAGTAAGTATTATTAATTGTGAAAACTTTGTACGTCAACATATATTGATTTATGTTGTATAAAGAACTTGATTTTATGTTATGTTTATTCAAAATGATACTCGAAAATGACTTGAATCAATAGTTGATCAATAGATCAAAGATGGTCATGAGGGTGGCCTGATGCTGGCTGGGGATTGGTGGTTTGATTTACTGATTACTGATTTAGGGTATGTAAAAACGTTTTTTAAATTTTAGTAAAAAATTGACTTAAATCAAATAGATCAATAGATCACAAGATCATGGTAGGAGGGAGTTGGATAGTGGTTTGATTTAGTGATTTATCTGCTAGGGTTATGTAAAAACAAGAAAATTAGTAAAATTTGACCTTATAATAGGTCAATAGATCACAACTGGACAGGAGGGTGGACAGGAAGGTGGATGGATGGTGTTTGATTTAGTGATTTCCTGCTTTAGGCTATGTAAAAACGTAAATTTGTAAGTTATTAAACATAAAAAAGTGTAAGAAATTTATTATTTCATTTATTTATTTATTTTAATTTTTTTTTTTTCTTTATAGTTCTGAAAACCATTATTTTCGAAAATCTACAGACCCAATAACATATATAAGCACACTGGTATTGTTGTTATACAATGTTTATTAAACTAAGCCCCGCAGTGGCTCCAGCACCGGTGCCGAGCCAACTCCGTAAAATTCCAATACATAACTATTTCTAAAACTCAACTCTGAAATCATCTCACCAAATTTCAGCTTCTACGAACAATTTAATTTTTAATGGGGGTGGGGTCCCCCTTTGGGGGAGGTCCCTCGGGGATGTAACTTCATCTACGACGAGGTTACGTTATCCCCAAACGGGGTACCAAGTTTGGCAGAGATACCATGTCTCAAACTCTAGCCAGAGCGTGGAGCGAAACGGAGCAAAGCGGTGCGGTGCGGCGCGGCGCGGGGTGGTGCGAGGCTGTCCAGAGGCTGAACCGACGCTGAAGAACACGCGGAAGGACTTAAAAAACAACTCAGAAGTGATCCCTTCGGGGATCCACTTCTTCGACGTAATAATTAATAAACAAATAATTAAAGTAAACAGACAAACAAACAGACAGACAAACACAGACCTTCGTCTGTCTGACCTCCCAAATGGTGCGTTTTAGCCTAATCGTGCCCGCTCGAAGCCGCACAAAGGGGCCGTAAGCGCTATATCGGCGGCTCCACCCTCGGGGGGTGACCCCCCTCTATATACTCCTACAGACTTGAAACTTTACACGGATCGAGCTTAGCCCATTACATAGATTAATTCAAGTTTCAGAAACCATACCCTATTCCTTCATATCGAAATCAGCGCGATGCCAGTTTGGTAACCTTACTTACTATGGAGAATAGTTGTCATATATATATATAAGAATTTATGATATGATTGAAAGTAGAGCGATGGAGGTCAGGGAAGAATTTTGATTATCATGATAGAAGGTCATATTTGTGTTGATAGAGTCGACGTGTAAGATCATGGGTTTTACCAATGTAGAGGGAATCACAATCTTTATAGGGGAATTTTTTAGACACATTGGGAAAGTTCATTAAGGGGGCCGGGTTGATGAATGTGAGGTTTAAGGGTTTTTTTTAAGAGGGAGGATATCAGAGTAAATGAAACATAGAGTTTTTGAAAAGAAATTTTTAATGTGGTTGAGAGGAAATTGAAGAGGGAGGAAAGAGTTTGAATTAAAGGATCGGTTAATAGGAGGATTGTAATAGGTTTTGTTAGCCTTTTTCATGGCCTTATGGATGATATGAGAAGGGTAAGAAAGTTTTTTGAAAGTGGAGGTAAGAAAATCGAGTTTAGGTGATAGGTAGGAGGGAGAACAATGCGGAAAGCACTCGTAAAAAAGGGAAGAAATGAGTTACCAATTTTAGTTGTTAGATGTTAAGATTATGTGAAGAGAACACGTGGACTGTAAGCACGCTGGATGTAGGTTTTATAAATAGTGGAACTTGAATAATGTTAGAGCGTGCGACCAAGGCATGAGAGTATCTAGAAATGTGCGGCAAGGTGTTGTTTGAGAGTGTTCAATGGTAAATTTAATGTTAGGGTGGATAGTGTTTATGAAATTGAGTAGGAGTTGAGGGTTAATATGGGAAGGAACAGCAGCGAAAATATCGTCTACGTAGCGATACCATTTCGTGCCAACAAGAAGGGGTGAGGGAGGATATGGCTAGTATCTCAATGAGTTCCATGAAAGATAACTAAGAGTTAGGAAGATGAGAGGGGAGCCCCATACTAAACCAGAGTTTTTGTTAAAGAAAGAAGAAATCTATGGTCAAGGTGAGGTTGGATAAGTTGTTTTAAAGAGGGAAAGGTATAGGAAAATAAATTAGTTTCATTAATGAAGCGTTCAAGGAGAGAGAGAGGTGAAAGGAACAGGGACAGATGTGAATAGAGAACAAACGTCAAAGCTGTAGAGATGGTGAGTAAGAGGGTTAATATTTTTGGATTTGTTAATGAAATACTGCGTTTGGATAGCGTGAAGTAGGAAGTGGGGTTAATAGGGGTTTAGTTTGAAGATACAGCCATTTAGAAAGGTTGTAAGCTGTGGAGTCGCATGCTGGAAATGATTTGGTCTAAGTGGAGATTAGGTTTATGGTGCTTTAGGCTAGATCCAATTGGGCCTGCGGACGGGGCCCCAGTTTTTCACCCCACATAAAAAAATGAACAAAAATTCGGAATTCGTCAGCTGATTTTGACTAGTATAAAACACCAAAAATGCTAGCTTTTTTTGCACTCTAAAACGTTGATTTCCGGTGTTTCTGTGTCTGTAGTCATTCTTCAGAATTTTTTCAATTTTCAATTTTCATGTTTTTGACATTCTTCAAAATATCTTCCAGAATTTTTTCCGAAATGACTTCAAAATTGAAATATGCATAGATAGGTCTATTATGTAAAAAAGTACTTCTGTACCTTTTTGCATAATAGAGTTTTGTTGCTCTCGCGTTTGTCCAATTCCAAACCCATTTTTTTTGGATTGTTGAATGAAAAATTCGATAATTTTTTTCTATTCGGGCGAACTGGATAAAATTTTCAGGGCCTATGTAGTCAGGAGAGATGCAATTGTACTTAAAATCATGCTTCGGTATATGCATTAGTTTTGATTTGTTCTTGGAACAAAATTTTCAACAAAAAAAAAATCGAAAATTTTAAACTTGAAACGAAAATAAACAATGAAAAATTATCTAAGTAAAAGATGCACTTGCCCAGACTACATGCCCTGAAAATTTTATCCAGTTCGCCCGAACAGAAAAAAATATTCGCAATTTTCATTTCAAAGTCAAAAAAAAATGGGTTTTGGAAAATTGGACAACGCTGAGCACAAAAACTCAAAAAATCGAAAAGGTACTTCTTACTTTTACATAATAGACCATATCTATGGCATATTTCAAGTTGAAGTCATTTCGGAAAAAAATTCTGAGAAGATATTTTGAAGAATGTCACAAAAACATGAAAATTGAAAATTGAAAAGATTCGGAAAGAATGACTACAGACACAGAAAAACACCGGAAAACCAACGTTTTAGAGTGCAAAAAAAAGCTACATTTTGGTGTTTATATAGTCAAATCGGCTGAGAATTCCGAAATTTTATGTCCATTTTTATGTGGGGTGAAAACTGGGGCCCGTCCCAGGCTCCAAATTGGATGTGTTTTAGGGAGACCATAAAATTTAGAGATTCTGGGAAGTTGTGATTTAAGATCACTGTGGAGTGTGGGAAAATCAGAAAGGATGGATTTTAAGTTGCGGTTAAAGGAAATTTGTGAATTTTTAATGGGATTTCTAAGTAAGGGTTGATATCAGAAAAAAGGTTGTTACATTTTGTGATGTAGTCAGTGGTGTTGAGAATAACAATGTTATTGCCTTTGCCTGAGCGTGTCACAATGATTTCACTGTTGTTGGTAAGTGATTTTTGGAGCAAGGTGAAATTTAAGAGGTGATTTTTTAGTGTTGTTAGTCATGAGAATGTTATTTACTAATAACCCCTTTAAAAAATCGTGATTATTTTGATTAGTGTCCTTAGATTTCCAATGTTCAAAATCAGTGAAAAATTTAGTGAGTGGATCTTCTTTCTGCATAGAAAACGATAAACCGTAGCCAAGGAGAATCTTCTGCTCTCTATTAATTATACAATTTGATTTATTAATGATTTTGTCCGGATCTGAAAATTTAGCCCAATCACGTTATAACATACGTTATCCAAGGGTGTAACAATACCTTCCCATTTAATAATTTTATTAACTTTTACCTTTAGATCCCTATTGATTCCTCTTATTTCACCGCAACAGGCCCTCCTACTTTGTAAATATTGTATCACAATTATTACTTTAACTCCAAAAAATATGAACAGGCCTGATATCAACCTTGGACTACTAGATACAACCTACGAAAAAATTTCTGCAGAAAATACTGACCATATGGCTTTAGCAGGATATAAAGAGAAGAACTAAAGATTTGTAAAAAATTTCCTCCAAACTAGTCATATCCAAACTTCTTCTAAAATTTACTATCTTTTCAAGGAACTCTGAACCCATTCCCAGAAATATATAGACAGATTCTAATTACCAAGATCAATAATATTAAAGAGGAAATAAAACAAGCCTTTAGAATTTGCAGTGACTTTAAGAACTTCCAACACCATTGGTACCTTCAATTTCCTGACTCCCTATATCATTTCTCTAGACTTCTGGACCGTGCACATAATAAGAAGGATATTAAAGTTAATATTAAAATAAGAAATCTTAATAAAAAGTTTGATAAAATATCTTATAACAATGATTGGGCTAAATTTTCAAATCATTAATTCAAAATCATTAATAAATAGAATTGTATAATTAATAGAGACCAGAAGATTCTCCTT
Organism: Trachelipus rathkii; assembly: GCA_015478945.1. Lineage (NCBI taxonomy): Eukaryota > Metazoa > Arthropoda > Malacostraca > Isopoda > Trachelipodidae > Trachelipus > Trachelipus rathkii. The sequence goes on along the minus strand of JABUQX010134332.1, from coordinate 11,876 downwards.
GGCTAGGGTTTTTGTTTTCTCTACAGAAAGAAGATCCACTCACTAAATTTTTTACTGATTTTGAACATTGGAAATGTAAGGACACTAATCAAAATATTAATTATGATTTTTTAAAAGGATTATTAGTAAATAACATTCTCATGTCAAACAACACTAAAAAAATCACCTTTCAAATTTCACCTCGCTCAAAAATCACTTACCAACAACAGAGATATGATTGTGACACGCTCAGACAAAGGCAATAACATTGGTATTCTCAACACCACTGACTACATCACAAAATGTAACAACCTTCTTTCTGATATCAACACTTACTCCCCTCTTACTAGAAATCTCCATAAAAATTCACAAATTTCTTTTAACCCAACTTAAAATCCATCCTTTCTGATTTTCCCACACTCCACAACGATCTTAAATTACAACTTCCCAGAATCTCTAAATTTTATGGTCTCCCTAAAACACAAAGACCTAATCCTCCACTTAGACCCATCATTTCCAACATCGACTCTACAGCTCACAACCTTAAATGCTGTCCCTTCAACTAAAAACCCCTTATTAACCACTACTTCCTCTACTTCACACTTATCTCAACACTGAAGATTGCATTAATAAATCCAAACATTAACCCTCTTACTCACTATCTCCTTAGTTTTGATGTCGTTCTCTATTCACATCTGTCCCTGTTCCTCTAACTCAATTTCCTCTCAAAACGCTTCATTAATGAAACTAATTTTAATTTATCCCCAAATTCTTTCCTCTCTTAAAAACAACTTATCAATATCAGCCTTGACTAGAATTTCGAATTTAATACCCTTTTTCTTAAAAACAAAACTCTGGTCTTATGGGATCCCCTCTCCTACTCTTAGTAATATTTTCATGGAACCCATTGAATAATACCATATATCCTCCCTCACTCCCTTCCTTGTTGGCACGAAATGGTATCGCTACGTAGACGATATTTTCGCTGCTGTTCCTTCCCATATTAACCCTCAACTCGTACTCAACATAAACACTATCCACCCTAACATTAAATTTACCATTGAACACTCTCAAAACAACATCTTACCATTTCTAGATACTCTCATGACTTGGTCTACTCCTCTAACATTATTCAATTACTATTTATAGAAAACCTACATCCAACCCTGCTTACATCCACTGGTTTTCTTCACATAATCTTAACACTAAAATTGGTACTCTTTCTTCCCTTTTTTTTACGTGCTTTCCGCATATGTTCTCCCTCCTACCTTCAACTGAACTCAAATTTTTAACCTCCACTTTCAAAAACTTTCTTACCCTTCTCATATCATCCATAAGGCCTTGAAAAAAGCTAACAGAACCTACTACAATTCTCCTATTAACCGCTCCCTTGATTCAAACTCTTTCCTCCCTCTACCTCAATTTCCTCTCAACCACATTAAAAATATATTTCCAAAAAACTCCACGTTTCACTTCCTCTGATATACTCCCTCTTAAAAAACCCTTAAACCTCACATTCATCAACCCGGCCCCCCTAATGAACTTTCCCAATGTGTCTACAAAATTCGCTGTAAGGATTCCCTCTACATTGGTGAAACCCATGATCTTACACGTCGACTCTATCAACATAAATGCGAATATGACCTACATGATAATCAAAATTCTTCCCTGACACTCAATTGCTCTACTTTCAATCATTCCATTAACATTAACCAAATAACACCTATTCTCCATGTACAAAATTTACAAAAAAGTAAACTCATCGAATCTTTTTGCATCATCAAATTAAATAATTTCAATAAACAAAAAGGTGATTAAAACATTGACATAATAGAAAATAATATTTTGAGCAGCACAAAAATTTTCAACAAAATTAAATTATCCAAACTTTAAATATTACATAACTCTGTAATTTTTGCTTTTAATGTTACTGTATAAATTTCATCTGAACGAGTAAGTTCCAGCATAACGAAAGCTCATGAATTTATTTAAATAACTTATAAATTTAATAATTTTTATTAACTTTTCACCTTTAGAATCTCCTATGTGATTCCTTCTTATTTCATCAACAGGGCTCTCTACTTGTGTATATATATATATATATATATATATATATATATATATATATATATATATATATATATATATATATATATATATATATATATATATATATATATATATATATATATATATATATGGTGATAGTGTAGCAGTTCACACCTTTGAGTGTTTGTATGAATAGTGTATTAAAACTATAAACATTTTTATTTATATCAAAATGGTATTAAAAAATTTGTTTTTTTTTTTTTTTTTCACAAATTATATTTGTATTTAGTATTTTCAAAAATATAAAAATAAGGCTACGAAAATTTTAAAATTTTCTCTTACTTTTTTTTTTTTTAAGGATAGCAAAAGCACTATCGGTTTTTTTCTTATTTTTTTAATATATCGACTGCATAATATTTTTCGATGATCATATGAATCTGGTTCGATTATCAAGGATTCGTATTTTATAGACAAAACTTAGGTATTTAAATATATATATTAAAAAATAGGATAAAAATAATTAATAACGCATATATATATATATATATAGGAACTTATCCTTTAAAAGGTAGTTAACCGATATATATCGAACGAACGATGTAATCGGATTTTTCTGATTATTTCAAGCGCATTATGTTAAGGCTAATAAGTTTTTTTTTTAACGAGTACACCCAAGATTAAATCGCAGATAGAAAGAGTCAGGGTCTCTCGGTCTCGGTGGACCAAGGGATACGAGGTTCCTCTGTCACATTGTTTTCCCGAGACCCTCAAAAAATAATTAAATTTTTTTCTTTAAAAATTAACATATAAAAATTAACATGATAAAATAAAGCAACATGTGGCAACTATTCCGCTCGTTCTATTGGAGTTTTAGCTAACACGTAACACTGCTGGGCTGCACAAGTAGGATTCTGCGATTTGCGATATCGTGACTTTTATGTAACTTCCTTTTAAAGATATGCCTATATATATATATATATATATATATATATATATATATAGAGAAAGAGTATATATATATATATATATATATATATATATATATATATATAGGTATATATATATATATATATATATATATATATAAGTGATGGGACGATGACACATAACTACTGATGCCGATTCCCATACCGATGCCAGTCAAAAGTGCCGATTCCGATTACACATGATTTATCAGTCTTATGAAACTAATGTCTTCAACTATTGAAAATGGTTGCAACACACTGCCAACATTTCTTATTGTTGAGAAACATATTGGATTTAGAATCTTATATGTTATATTTTGTTTTTTTAATAAGAGTCCACTAAAAGTTGGTTTTTTCGTTTAGGCCTTAGAACATTGTAACTCAGTTTTACTCCTTTTAGTTTCTGAAATATTTACTGTAAGAAATCTTTTGCCATACCGTAAAAGTCATTCCCTTTTATTATTGGTGGCGATTCCTATAGCTCACTTTAAAATGTTTAAGCATATGTGTTTTTGTAAAGTCACCTCTATTGGTTCCTCTTGATATTTGGATTTTTCATAATTTGCAAATAGTTTTGATTGATCATCCTTAGCTATGTCGAATAATTTACATGCTAAACTTTTTGATTTACAAGGAATAGATCCTTCTTTGCTGGTTGATTGGTAACTGCTTGCCATGATTATTTATTATAGTAATAACAATTGTAGTTTTTAATTGTTAATTTAAATTTTTAATATATTAGTATATACTTTAAAATAATAAAAATCTGAAAAATAAATTTATGTATACATATATATATATATATATATATATATATATACAGATAATAAATATATATATATAGACAGTAAAGAAGTATATTTATCAAAATATAAACATATATATATATATATATATATATATATATATGGTCATATTTATTATAGCCGTCATATGTATCTTAAAAAACTATTAATGCTACACAGCAAAACGGAATACATTGCTGAAATGCTGGTCCAAGTTTGTTCTGAAATGTAAAAAAAAAAAAAAAAAAATATCTCAAAACTACAAGCAATAGCTACAGCAAAACTATCACATTTTTGAATCCTGGTAATTTCACATAAGAAATGTAAAAAAAATAAAAATAAAAAAATTATTGTTAATAATTATAGTAATATGGGTAGAAAGCCTATTTAGAGAGTAATATCAACATCGATATTTTTAGAAAAGATAATCGATTTTATAATAATGAGGAGAGTTGGCATTTCGTTTGAATTATACAGAATGTTTGAATGCATGCAAACGATATTAAAATAAAAATAAAACAAAAGAAAATATGCACAGATTTACATAAATATAAAATATTATTTCACTAGATTCTTTATGTATATATATATATATATATATATATATATATATATATATATATATATATATATATATATATATATATATATATATATATATATATATATATATAGCAGTAGCTATCATCATTTCATTTGTTTCAGGTATTTTTCTTTAATCTTTGTTTTATGTTAGGATAAGTTAGGTTAGGTAAGTTAGGTTAGCTAAGTTGTTGTTGTTAGGTTAGGTTAGGTTGTAAGGTTGTGTAAGGCTTTAGGTTAACTGCTGTCCAAACTTAACCAACTCCAACCTAACCCAACCCAACCTAACCCAACCCAACCTAACCCAACCTCTAACCTAACAACCCAACCTAACCTAACCCAACCAGACCTAACAACAAAACTTAACTTTAACCTAACCTAACCCTGCAACACAAATCTAAAACAAAAATTAAAGAAAATACCTGAAACTGAAATTAAGTGGAGTGATTATATATATATATATATATATATATATATATATATATATATATATATATATATATATATATATAGAGATATATATATATATATATATATATATATATATAGATATATATATATATATATATATATATATATATATAGCATATATATATATATATATATATAGTATATATATATATATATATATATATATATATATATATATATGTTTGAATTTTTATTTAATTTTCATAAATTTTTATTTTAAATAATATATTTAAGTTAATATATACGTAACTATAAATAAATATTTCATTTTTGAAAATTATTTTATGTAAATTTAGCTGAAGCTAATGTCACTCTTCGTGTTCGAACAAACTATGCTTATATAGATGGGTAAATAACGATATCCGATAACTTACGATTATTCTAAAATATCGATATCTGATAACATTACCCTCAAACGGACTATTACGTAATATGATTTGAGAGCCTATTTAGAGACCTTTATTGGTTACTCGTTAAAATAAATAGACTTTCTATTAAATTTTTTTTTTTTTACTAAAGAATACCCCAAGGGTATACCCGCACCGATGGTGAGTCAAGTCTCGTCTTCCGGGAACTACGTAGGACTAATTCCTTCCTCCGGGGAGTGGCCCCGGAACCCCTGCCTTTAACAGATTAGTGTCGCGGGGTTCCTCCCGCCCCTCCTTACGGGGTATGGAAAACGTCCCCCTATGTTCCCCGTCGGGCTCGAGCCCCTAGTGTGCCGTATAAAGCAAAATTCTAATGGAAAGTCTATTTATTTTAACGAGTAACCAAAAGGTCTCTAAATAGGCTCTAATCATATTACTATAATTATTAACAATATTTTTTTTTTTACATTTTCTTATGTGAAATTTTACCAGGATTCCAAAAATGTATTCCGTTTCGCTGTAGCTATTGTTTTGAGATATAATTTTTTTATTTTTTTATTTTTATTTTTTTTTTTTTTTTTTTACATTTCCAGGGCAAACTTTGGACCAGCATTCCAGCAATGTATTCCGTTTTAATGTAGCATTAATAGTTTTTAAGATACATATGACGGCTATAACAGACGCTGGCCTATATATATATATTTTTTTTTTTTTTTTTTTACAGACAAACACCATCTCCACGGGCAAGTCCCCAATCAGGAGGGGGTGAACTCACTTAACGTCCGAGCATGAAGCCAAGCTCAAGGGAGAGACACCGCTACTCCCACCCGACCAGTTGCGAACCTGGGACCCTCGCTTTGTTGGGCGAGTGCTCTAACACTGAGCTATCGGGCGCTTTTTTATTTAAATAAATAAATATATTAAAAAAAATATATACATATATATATACACATACATACATATATATATACATATACACATACACATAAATATATATATATATACACATACATACATACACATATACATACATATATATTACACATATATATATATATATATATATATATATGTATATATATATATATATGTTGTTGTTATATATATATATATATATAGTAGAAGTAGTATATATATATATATATATTTTTATATATATATATATATATATATATATATATATATATATATATATATATATATATATATATATATATATATATATATATATATATATATATATATATATATAAATACAAATACATAACCTAAATACATATACTATTACACTAAACATATATATACAAATATAATTATCACTAATATTATTAATACTAGCAATATCACTACTATTAATTATTATCAAATTAATTAACACTTTCAACATTTTATGTCCCTGGTTTTTAATATCCTTATATAAAAATACTTTTTCAATAACATATTATTATTATTCAACACTATTCAATTATATTAAAAATTTCATAACTAATATTATTAATTGTATTATTATTATCATTATCTAATTAATAAATCAATTATTATTATTATTAGTATGTTTGTTATATATATATATTTCTAATAACATAATCGCTATTATTAACCACTATCACCATATTAAAACACATTAAACATTTACATATTTATCATTATCACCAAAATTGTTATTACTATTAGTATGTTAAATGATATATCACCACCATTAGAAAGATAAATGTGATAGAAGGGGTTTCCAGCCCTTTGCTGCTAGAAAAGTAAAGAGGAATTTGGAAAATTGATTTATATGACCTGACGATAGGACTTGGGAAACGTAGCCCCACCACCCCCAAATTTAGTATTTTAAGTTTTCTTATAATTTTATATTTGTATTTAATTATCAAATAGCCAAAAGAAATGATTTCAAAATTTTTACTGCTCCTCCAACCTAGATTATAAATGATGAAATAAATTTAAATGTTTAAAATTTTACATTTTTAAAATCCAAAATCGTACTTTCTTCTTGAAATTTAATGTACCATGAATGAACTGCAGCCTTCTTCTCTCTTCTTAAAATAATCCAATAAACTCTAGAAGATCCTTTCGATTCACTATCTCTCTCTTGAACATATCGCCCCTGACTATACTCTTCTTTCCACCCTCTCTCTTCTTCTGGTCCTGTATTCGCCTCTTACCACCAAGTCTCACACTCAGACGACTGGTCGAATCGATATATGTTGCCATATATATATATATATATATATATATTTATGTATACTATATATATATATATATATATATATATATATATATATATATATATATATATATATATATATATATATACATACAAATACATACATACATACTCGCACTTAATTACACAACATATTTATATATATATATATATATATATATATATATATATATATATATATAAAAGAGTGTAGAGAGAAGAGTATAGTATATAGTATATAGTGGTTATATTATATATATATATATATATATATATATATATAAGTTTACATACAAAAAATTAAAATATTAAAAGTTTAAGCATTCCTAGTTCAGAAACATAAAGGTTTTCATTCAAAAAGTACAAAAGTTCTAAGGTAACTGACAAACAAAATTTGAAGTTCAATTCTGTCCTTTGCCTTTATTTTCTCACTTAATTTTCGTAGGCCCTAGAAGTAAAAATTATAAAACTGGATAAAGGGTAGTGGCAAAAGGCCAGGGTGATATTTTATAGAGCAACAATTTTGATACTCACATCTATCCTTCCAAAATTTGAACTTCAAATAGTGTGCAAATTGTTTAACATACTTGTAAATGTTAATACTTATAATATATTACTACATAATGTGTATTCATTATCTCCAATATTACAGTTTATTAAGGTAAATATATCGATTTCACTTACGAGTTCACGGTGTTATAATTATCAAAACATACATAACATGACTAACGAAACATTGCTAAATGTCTGCCTCACCGTGACTGTCTGGAAATCTTAACATGATATCTTAGTCTCTACGTAAAGATGAAAATAGAATTAAGGATGAACTGAAATTAAAAATCAACATGGCAGAAGATTTCGAAATATTGTCTTTGAAATATCCTAAAGATCGAATAAAAATTATTTCAGATTGTATACCAAAAATTTGTACAATTTGTCGATTCGACTTGGATTCCTGAAAAACAATCGATTCGATGCCGACTCTACATCGTCCCATCATCATTATATATATATATATATATAGCAGCATATATATATATATATATATATATATATATATATATATATATATATATATATATATATATATATATATACAGAGGTGTGCATCGTTACTCAAAAAAGTAGTTCCGTTATCGTTACTCCGTTTCTCGGGAAAAGTTGTTGCGTTATCGCTATTCCGGGTATCTGCAACCCTCATCCATAAATTTTTGCGATAATTAACAACAACATTATGAGTAACGTGTGCACTACCTTATATATATATATATATATATATAAATATATATATATATATATATATATATATATATATATATAGTTATATATATATATATATATATATATATATAAGTATATATATATATATATATATATATGCTTAAAAGTAACGGACTTTCAAGGATCACAGAAAAAACATTCATGATGGAGATAGATAATAGATTTCAAACCCTGCAACGATGACGCATGTGCAATTGCAACTTTTCTAAATCCTAGATACAAATGAAATTTTCTTGAATCAATGTGTTTCACAGACTGTTAAAATTAATTTGGGATGCCTATGATGGAAATGTTGCTAAAGGTGGAACTATCACTAGCCAATAAAAAGCAAAAGATCACAGAAATAGACACACACGCAATTACCATCTATTAGCGATATCATCGCTATCCATGAACGTTTTTGGTTTCTAGCACAAACTATAAAGGATGTTCGAGGTGTCAAAAGACACCATCATTGATCGAAAGATATCAAAGAGAAAAAGCTTGAACGGTGATGATCCACTGGTTTTGTATGCAATAATTAAAAAGTTTTCCACATCTTCAGAAGTCGCCAGGAAAAAAATCTTAGCAAGCCCTTTAACAAGTGTGGCTAGTGAGCGTTTTTCAGTGCAGATCTCATTTCCTCCTCTTATTCTCGCTCTGATGGCTCCTGTTGCTAATACCCAACTGAAATGGCCAATCTCTTCAGCCTCCTATTTTCCTCTAACTCAACCCCGACGATTCTGGCATTCCTCTCCTCCTCCTTCCCTCTCAGGTGTCCTATGCCTTTGCCTGTGATTACATTTCATCAGCGATCGGGTGCATGGGCTTCTGAAATCATGAACGTAAGGAAGGGGTGGGGTGGCCCGGATATACCCTCCCTGAGTTTTGAGGAGTAAGCCTGCACTGACCCCGCCCCTAGTTCAACTATATTCTCTGTCTCAACCAATACCAGCACTTTTCCTCAGTGTTGGGTAGCGTTATCCCAACTCTATTCCGGAAAAAGGTAAATGCTCTGATCCTCTAACTATCGCCCTATAGCTCTAACTTGTATTCTATCTAGATCTTTGAAACCCTTCTCTCAACTCTCACTCTTTAGACCATCTTGGAATCTCATTCTTCTTTCCGATCGCCAGTACGGCTTTCGATGCTCGAGAGGTCTACTGGCGATATACTCTCCTATTTAACAGATTTATGGCTTTCCGCCCTTAGGAAACTATGGGGAGACTTGCGTGGCGGCGCTTGACAATCCACAGCATTTGACCGGGTATGGCACGCGTCACTGCTCCAAGCTCCCCTCCTTCTTCTCTTGCTTACTTATGTCTAGCTTTCAAATCGCTCAATATCGGCTGTTCTTGATGGGGCGACTTCTTTCTCTTTCTGTCAATAGTGGTGTTCCACAGGGTTCTGTCTTGTCTCCTACTTATTCCTGCTTTTCATTAATATCTCACCTGCACATCTAACCTTATCCCCATATGCCGATGACTGACCCTTCACTCTTAAACTCATTTCAATTCTGCTCCTCTTTACTTCTAGAATTGCCTCTCGTCTTAACCTTTCCGATTCTATTCTCGCTGATCTGACAGAATTTTCGGGTGGGGTCGTCTCAACCTTGCGAAATTTAATTTTTAAAAACCCAACTTCTACAAATCTCCCTCTCTACACACCTTCTAACCCTTTCCTATTCTCTGACGGTTCTAACGTCTCTCCTGTGAATTACATAAACATTCTTGGTCTTAACATAAACAAAAAATGTCTTGAAACCTCCTCGCATCACAACGGCTGCTAGGGCGGCCTCAAAAGAAACTGGGAGTTCTGTTTAGACTGCGAGACTTTTTTTCCTCTTCTCAGTTGCTCCAGCTATACAAGTGTCTCATCCGCCCCTAGGTTGAAAGTACTGCCTCATATCTGGGGGCCTCTGGCTCCACCCGGATTTTGGATAGTAGGAGTCAAAGGGGCCAAAAGTATTTATAAACTGTCCTGTACTTTCTAGTTCACTCTGACCCCCTATCTTTGCGGCGATGTTGGTGCTTTATCTCTTTTCTATAGGTAACGTAGTGGCACTCGAGGAACTTTCCACTCGCGTAACACCACTTTACGACGCCTACGAAGCACAAGGGGTGCCAGTCGGCAATATGAGTTTTGTGTTGATATTAATAACTCCAGACTTGATCGCTGCGGTGCTTCCTCTTCCTGCCACCTCTGTTCTTGCGGGAATTCCTTCCATCTTCTGTGCTTCCTACTCAATTTAATCTCCCCACTTTAAGCGCCCGCGTCTGTGCCTTCATCTGCGTAATTTGCGTTAGATAAATATTTGAGACGTTCACAACACCCCCTCCTTGAATAGGGCTCTGCCCGGGAGTGGTGGTGTCTAAAGTGTAATAAAAAAAAAAAAAAACTCTCCTCTGAAAGGGCTCTGAAGCTTTTGTTATTAAAACATAATTTGGAATTATTAATTTAAAGCATTAATATATATAACCTTTTCCAAATGGATGGAGGCTTGGGAAAGAGGTTGGTGGGGTGCAAAAGAGTTGGGTCCAAGGTCCTGTACTCAGTAATAGCTGGTATATATAAATTTATAGATAAACATATATATATATATATATATATATATATATATATATATATATATATATATATATATATATATATATATATATATATATATATATATATATATATATATATATATATATATATATATATATATATATTTGTGTGTGTGTGTGTGAAAGTAATATATATATATAAAAACTTAACTATCCGTTATCCGCATCCGCAACTGCGGATAGTGATTTTTACTATCCGCATCCACCGCGATAGTGAAAATCGGAACTTATCCTTTAAAGGGTAGTTAACCGATATATATCGAAATCGAACGATGTAATCGATTTTTTTCATTATTTCAAGGCAATAGTGCGTTAAGTTACCAATAATTTTTTTATTTTTTTAACGAAAGGAATACCTAAGATTAAATCAAAGATGGAAAAGAGTTAGGGTCTCTGGCCTCGATTATCGGGGACTCTGTCCCCTCTGTCCCGCACTCGTCGGCCTCGAGCCCCTGTAGTCAATAAAAATTTTTTTAAAAATTAACATAAAAACAATATGATAAAAGAAAAGATGTGTGAAGGGCAACGAAACTTTAAAAGCCTATACGATAAATGCGAAACGGTTAAACACCCAATTTCGATCGGAACGAAGTACAACA
>JABUQX010134331.1:0-5000 GCA_015478945.1 Trachelipus rathkii | reverse complement strand
TGGTAAGAGATTTTTATAAAATTCAAATTCCTAAATGTTTGAGATATAAGATGGCTCTATCAGCGTATCTGTATCTTATAAAATAATAGCAACGTCAATAAAGTGAGAATTTAGCAATAGTTTTTACAAATTACATACCAATATACTAAGATCAACATAACATCTAAATTCGCTCCCTGGCAGGAGATTCTTATAATATTTAAATTCCTTAATGTCTGTGATATAAGATGGCCTCATCAGTGTATCAGTAACATATAAAAATTTGAAGTAATAGCAACTTCAAAAAAATTGAAAAGTTAGCGATAGATTTTTCAAATTAAATACCATGATACTTAGCTTCTAAATTTCGCTCACTGGCAAGAGAATTTTAAAAAGGTTATGTTCCTTAGTGTCAGTGATATAAGATGGCTCCATCAGTGTATCTGTATCATTTAAAAATTGGAAGTAATAGCAACATGAATAGAGTCCGACAAACCCTTAGTATGTCTATGTAACGCATGAGTCGTATGGAATAAGTGAGGTATTTATCTCGAATAAGCATGTAGTTCTACGAGACGAAGAAGGAGAATCCTTCGCAGTAAACTCCGAAGTTTACTAGCATCATGAGCAAAGATAAAAATTACTTATATTAATATATTTAAATTCACATTAATCTCTATTATATCTTCTAAATATTTCTCTGTATCATTAATTAATTAAATTTGTATTTAATTGTAACTACAATTAATAACGATAGAAGTATAACACGATAATTTTATAAATATACTTGTAACTAAGATTTTTACTAAGATTCACTATCATAAATAACTGTTAAATTTCGCTTTATATATATATAATAATATATTAATCCATGTGAGTCAACGAAAATTCTATTAAGCATAGATCTAAATATCATGATAACAGGCATTCGTGCTTATTAGGATTAATGTTAAAAATTTGATAGCAGCAATACCGTCAAGTTACATAAAGGAATATAATAGAATATGATTTATTATGCCTGAAATTACATACATTAAGTATATTCCAAGAGATCTGTCTCGTTACAGACTGTCTGATTAACTTTCGTCATCAACTATGTCATAGGAGAGTGATAACTACATATTATTAGACTTTGTAAGTTTCCCTTAACTGTCTTAATTTGATTTTTTTATTCAAAGATACTGGGCCCTAATTCCAAGTGCTCAGTACCGAAACTTACAAGTAAAACTATACTTGTCAGTACATAATTAGTGACCACACTTTGCAGATACTAATAGAATGGAGATATGTTCTGATATATTGAGTTATCTTCTTATACCTCCCAATAACTCTTACTTATCCTAGTTTAGAAGGCTCTACCCATATCGACCTTTCTCATCATAATCTCTTCTATCTTGTACAATCCTGTCTATCTCCTGCGCGAAGAGATTCCTATGACCATATTTACACTATTGTTAACATTGAGGTTTTATGCGATAGTTACATATTTCATAGAGCTGTGTCTCTGTATCATATATTATCAAAATAACTATGTGATTGTAAAGTACATATAATAAAGGGTAGCATCTCAATCTTTCTGGATAAAATAGTATAGTATGATTAGGCGATACTGTATTTTATGATGCTCATAGACATTCACCATACTCCCGATACTTACTAACCAGATCACTCCATAAATTACTAAATTATCGTGACTCCATGGATACAGATATAATCTCTTATAATATTATTATAAATTATTACTTAATATTCTCAGTGAATTAGAAACGCTCCTAATCTAGATGTATCTGTTTCTAAATGAAATTTGAATTAATTATAGCTAAACTTATTACATAATAAAAATTAGTAAAAGTTAATGACGTAATTAGTAATTTACATAATATTCAGACCACGTGTACTTATATAATTCATACTCATGTAATTCTACAATTTAAAACCTTGGAGTTAATAAGTAAGATTCTTTAATAATTATATTTATAATTCTAATTATAGGTCGATGAGATATAGATAAATTCGATGGCCACCATACATGCGTCATATCCTTAATCAATCACAGAGTACTAAGGCTTTTGAAGTTAATAGCAACTTCAATAAATGAGAAGTTTAGCGTTAAAATTTTACAAATTACATTCTCGAGGGAACTCTGTCAACTCATGCAACTTAGAAAAACATGCCAAAAATATGTATGAATAATAATACTTTATATACGCACTGTCCGAAAGAATGTCATGAAAGTATCTACACTTCTCTCTCTCATCCGTCCTCCTTGATATAAGATTAGCTCCATCAGTCTATCTAGTGACATCCACTATAATTAAGAAACTCGTAAAGCAAATAACAAATTCAAAAAAAAAATTATTTAGAAGAAAAAAAATGAGAGAAAGAAATGAATACAAAACAAAATCTTAACATTAAACTCAAATATGTATATATAGATAACACCTCTCAGAATAACTTTATCTTATACCCGCGATCACTGCCGTGGCAACCGAAGATTGTACTTTATAAAAATTTCAATAATTATCCATTATAATTATGGTTGTAGATATAAGTATAGCTCCTCGGTACTAAGAGCGATTATGCGACTAGTCTAGTATTATACCAAATTGGAAAAATAAGGTGACTATCTCTCATAAAAAATTTAAAACAAGGTAAATAAAAAACATTTTAATAATGCATCGAGAAATGTGAACCGTCCTGAAGCATTATTAAATATTTCGTATTTAACACTTTTAAAAACATCTCTCTTTCGGTAGAAAAAATTTTAATTATGTATTTTTTTTAATTATAGATTCTTCACTCATATTAAAAATCATGTTTGCAAATTTCTTTTTTATTATCTAACAAATCTAGCTAGTTATCTATTTCTTTTTCTATATATATTAATACAAAAAATTTTGACCTTAAGCAGTGCAATAGCAACTTCAAATTAAAAACAGTATAAATAGGATCTGTAAACCAGAGGTAATAGATTATTCGAGAATATTACATGATAAAAAATAAAAATTATTGTTAATTAAATTATTTCGTCACGCGATATATAATTTGTAACTTGCAAATTATATTTCACGTGACGTTACGAATCCAAAAAATCAAAAATATCAAAAAAATTAAAAAAATCACAAATTGATTTTTTTAAAAAAAATCAAAAAAATCACCAAAATTGCCATCCCTGCTTCAAATAGAAATGATAAAAAAATTTACATTATTAAATTTAATTTTAAAAATAATGTGAAACAGAATAGAGGAAAATGAATTTTAAACATTTTTGAAATAATTTTATTTTATTATTTTATTGGCTGACATTTTCCGGGCATATCACGATATGGTTAGAAAATAATAATAATAAATATATCTATAAACACTACGATGAAAGTTGTATTAAACTAACAAAGTTTATAGTAGAAGAAATTAGAAAATTTAAAATAAAAGAGAGAAAATATATATTACTTTAACAGCTGTCACAGCCTGGAGAAAGAGGACCAGATTTTTAATAAAAGACAGATTCGACCATAAACCTGGTAAGTTTAGGGGAAAGTAAAATATTTTTACTCTCTGAATATATATATATATATATATATATATAATATATATAATATATATATATATATATATATAATATATATAATATAATAATAATAATATATATATATATATATAAATATTTATATAAATAATTAATATATATATATATATATACATATATATAATATATATATTATAAATATATATATATATATATAAATATATACTATATATATATATATATATATATAGTTACTCTAAAAAAAAAGTGAATAATTGGTTATATATTAATAATATTATATAAACATATATAGATAGGAGGGGCGTAGTTTATAATTATATATTACGGCTAATGAGGAGGTAGTATATACTTTTTCGAACATATTTATATTGTACAGATATATATCTCCTATAAATATATATATATATATATATATATATTATATTATATATATAAATATATTATATATTATATATATATATATAATATATATAAATATATATATAATATATATATAATTAACACACACAGTTAACACACAGCTCACGGACAGAGCCCTTTCAAGAAGGGGTGTACTCATTTTACATCTGAGTAAGACGAAGCTAAACCTAAGTAGAGGCTATATAACCTCTACTTCAGTTATAAGGGTCTTATCTGCCCTTGTATAGTGTACTGTTCTCACATTTGGAGGCTCCGGTTCGACCCTTCTTTTGAATTGGGTCGAGTCTAAAGTTAAAAGATTAATAAACTGTTCCCTTACTTTCAAATTCTCTTGAGCCTCTATCTCTGCGACGTGGCCTTAGTGCGCTATTTCTTTACTATTGGTACCATAGCGGCAGGAGCCGAGGGAGTTCACCTCTCGCATTTACCTACCATTGCGTCGTCCTTGTATCACAAGGGATGCCCTACTTTCTCATGATTTCTGTGCAAATATTGGGAACCCTAGGCTTGTTCGTTGTGGCATCTCCTCCTTCTCCTCCTCCTCCTCCTGTATTTCATCTTTCCACTCTTAAAGGCCTCCTTCTTCGCTCACCTCTGAGATTTATTTCAGCGTTTGTGATTGGGTAGGTATATCAACATATTTTTCATTTTATAATTTTACACCTTAAATGGGCCCTGTATATATATATATATATTATATAATATATATTATATATATAATATATATATATATATATAATATATACATATATATTATATATATATAATGTGAGGGTGTGTACTAGTATAGGTATCATATTATTCTACCTTAAAGGATCATAATATATATTTCATTATATCTTACACTATTACTATTTTCATTATTCCATATTAGTAGTACTTAGTAGCCCACAGATACAGTGAGGATCATCATTTGCCTTCTTATATAGTAGTAATAAAAATAATAATATAATATATATAGGGTAATGTTTAGATAAGATAATAATAAGAATATAAAGATAAATATATTAATATATATATAATATAATTTATATATAATATATATATATATTAA
>JABUQX010134330.1:15000-32016 GCA_015478945.1 Trachelipus rathkii | reverse complement strand
GAGAGAGTATATATATATGAGAAAGATATAGTAGGTATATATATATATATATATATATGTATATATATATATATATATATATAATTAACTTCCTTCCACAAAACTTGAGGAAAAACAATGGACAACATTTTATATTTCGAAATTCCTTTGATAATACTTGATTTCAACTTCCTTAATTATGTTATGATCTACTTGATTAAAAGCTCCTTCACATCTACTAAAGCTGTAGTTTCTTGTAATTATAAACATAATAGCCTGCCTTGGCAAAAGAGGTCAACAGCCTGACTGCGAATATAAGGTTTTTACTCCTCAGCTGCCTGTGAAGTGTTCCAGGATGAAAGTGTGAGGTATTTATTAGTTTCTTTTCTAAGCGATCCCAAACACTTAACTTTTTCGCTTTATAATTGTCACGTAACTCCAATAGAAAGCACAAGTTTTTGACCTGTTGATATCATTTTTCTTACATTAGGGCCTATAAACATATGATTTGCCAACCCTCACAGTTGTCCAGAGGAATGGACTAGATTCACCTAACTGAAAACATACAGTAACTGATAGTTATACAAGGTTAATTAAGTCTACCAAAATGTCATGGCATCATATAAGTAAAATTTCCTATGGAATAAACATATTCATTAAACAAACATGTGATTTTTGTGTTTTAAAAGTTTCTTTGTTGTAAAACTTCAATGATTTTTACACAGAACTTATATTAGTCGTTCTTAACAAATTTATTTCATTTTTATTATATAGTTTCTCAATCTTTGCTATCTTTAGATAATAAATTGATATTAAAACTGTTGATACTAAAATTTGAGACTTATTTGTACTTGACTGCAAAGCAATCGGTCAAACTGCTTCGGGCATTTTCGTGTGACTTATGCTGATGAGCGCAGCCGAGTGGCTTACGGTCTTGAATTTAATGCACCAGGTTTGATAAAGTAGTTCCGTCCGAACCTACTTCTTGGGATTACCCTGAACCCGCTAGAGCCCGCTAAGATTCACTGGTACGTGCAGTTTGGCAGTAGTTCATTATTTTTGATTAAAGCCGTTTCTCGTAAGAGCCTCTCTGGCTCTTAGAGGTCCTGTTTACTATAGTAAGTGTCTTCACTGATGGCTTGGTCAGGGCTGTTTAATCCTCTTTTGTAAATCAATATGGTAATATTAAACCTTCTTCCGTTAAAACAGTGATTTTGAAAAAAATTTGTGTAGATATGTCATTTATTACGCCCTTTCTGGACTTAGAACTCCTGCATTAATGACTTAGTACCCTTTCTCTCCTATTTCCAGATATAGTGTAAAGGTTTCTAGTTTTTTGAGATCTGTTCATATGTCGTTTCTTTTGATAAGTGCTTTTCAACGTTATATATCAAACTGCCCTTCTGATTGAGCTGTTCTTCAATTGGAATGACTCACTTTTGATGGCACACTTTGAGTTTGATATATACGTTGAAGCACTTATATAGAATAGTTCACAGTCTTGGATTAATCCGATTCGCCTACGGTTATTTGGTAACCGGTTTTTATCACCGGACCAAATATCTGTGCAAATCACCTTCCAAGTCGCCCTTTTTTTATTCCGTCTTAATTTTTTATGTCCAGTTTTATTTGTAGGTGGAGAAATCTTCGAGGTTTTTGCCTATCTTTTACTCTCTCTCTCTCTTCGGCGAAAGCTTAAAAGTATAATATTTACAAACACATTTTTTCCCAACGTGATGTATACTGCACTGCCTTTTTGTTTATTTTTTTATTACATGCAAACAATAAACTCACACTCAAAAAGTAAGCAAAAACGCTAAAAGGGAAAAATTGAAAGGATAAAGGATTTTGGAGAAAATTCAATATAAGGGGAATGTTTAGAAAATTTCAAATTTTAAAATTTGTTTAAAAAATAATAATAGAGAAAAATTCTCGTCATGGTTGAATTTGGAAATTTCAATTAGAATAAGTAGGTCAGAAATTACTGCCTCGTAGTAAAAAATGAAGACCATTTTTTACTAGTATTAAACTTAGATATAGATTGTAAATAGCATAAAAAATAGAAAGTCAGAAGTAATAACCAAAAATCAAAATTTAAATACTTGTCGATATTTCATACGTGAAATCTGCATTTTCAAGAGTCGTCATAAAACAGATTCTTGTCATAAAAATGTTATTGTAACATTCCCCCCTTAAATATTATAAACGAAAATTACTCTTTATATATATATTTAAATTATATATATAAATTTATAAAATTTATTTAGAATATAAAGTGCACCGATTTGATGCAATCATCATTGTCGAAAATTGACAAATAAAAATCGCTACCTAAAATGACTCATCCAATCAAAACTATGATTTATAATTTATTTTATATAATTTTTATTATATAAATATAATTCCTATATATATATAGTGCGATATATATATATATATCCCCAAATATTTATCGCAAAATAATAAAATTAAATGTTCAAAGTTTAGCGAGTTTTTGAACTTTGTGTAACTTTTACGTCGCGATTTCCGTGCATGATAAATTTAACTAGTGGTTTGGTAATATTAGTTTCCCGTGGTGGTGGAGCAAATATTAGAACCCCCCAGACAGAGGCTTCACCCCTGTCTTGTAATAATAATTAGTTTCCAAGAATTAGACATTTGCTTATTACGGTTTCTTCTTGTTTTCCTTGTTTTCTAAACAGAAAACGAGAAACATTTAGGGAACCCAAAATAAAAATTATTACATTGGAAATTTTTTGTCTTTCTCCTAGAATGCTTGCATTTCTAGAGATTGATGATTCCTACAAATAATAATTATTATTATAGTTATTATTATTATTAATATTATTATTATTATTATTATTATTATTATTATTATTATTATTATTATTATTATTATTATTATTATTATTATTATTATTATTATTATTATTATCATTTATTTTAGTGTAGCTAGTATACTGCTTTCTATTATTATTATTATTATTATTATTATTATTATTATTATTATTATTATTATTATTATTATTATTATTATTATTATTATTATTATTATTAGATATTATTATTATTATTTTCATGGTAAACAATTATATATAGGAAGTCTTGGTAGTATGCTGTTATTGTTATCGTTATCACAATAAATATTGTTGTTATTATTGTCATCATCTTCGGAACTTGACTAGAGTTTTTTTCATCTCTGTCCACTTTCGAAGATATAAAAATTATACTACATGTTCGATAACGTGGTTACAATATATTCGGAAATTCAGAAATAACTTCGTAATGAGCCTCCTGGTAATTTCAAATATGCCGACTCCATATAAAATAAACCCACAAACTTTCAATAACTTATAGAAAATAAATTTCACCACCTACATTGTAAGATGTAAAAATCTTTCTTTTCTGTCCTCAAATTCATCATAAATAAAAACTCCCTTATGTTCCTTCTACTGGTTCCGTCTATATAGCAGTGTGGATATAGAGTTTGAATAATTATTTTTCACTCAAAGCTTGTATATATATATATTACCTGGTCCAATACTGAGGTTCCACGGAGTGCTATATATATATACAAAATTTATACTCCACTATTCATTGGCCCAAACTAATCGAGCAAAAGTGGTACTGCGCCAGAGATTTGTTTGAAGTAATGCAATGTCGATTGGTGATTCATACTCACAGCCCAGCTACCTGACTATCACTGACCTTAATAGATTTTTTGTATGGCGCCGCCCAAACTTTTGTGTGTCATAAATATTTGACACGCGAACTCCTCAACCTACTATAAAATTTTTTTAAAAATCATTTTACTTAACAACCGTTTTAGCGCTTTTTTCCATTTAAAAAATAGTTTTTATATAAATTTTTATATTTTGTGACTTCGTGTCAGTATATATATATGATCAGTGAATTGCTAAATTTTTCCCTTGAACAATTCCTCGTAAATATTAAACAAAAATATTGTTTAACATATTTTTTATTTTTTTGTGTATTTTTATTGAGAGAATACTAAGTTCTTCACATTACAAATTTATTGGCTCCATAAGAGGGCACTCAATAAAAATATTTAGTAAAATTTATCGGGGAATTTTTAAAATTTTCCCCCCCAATTTAGGGGAATTTTTTATTTTTCGTTAAAAACTTTAAAAATGCCTGATATAAAACTCAAAAATAAAAATAACAACTACAGTTATTTTCTTAAAATATCTTTAAATAAAATATTTTTAATATTTAAAATATATATATATATAAGGTTATATATAAAGAGTATATATATATATATATATATATATATATATATATATATATATATATATATATATATATATATATATATATATATATATATATATATATATATATATATATATATATATATATATATATATATATAAGGTAAATAATAAAATTCCTTCATCACCTCAGAAGTGAATCATTTCTTTTTCATTTTATTTTCTTTATATTAAAATATATTTATTTTGTAATATTTTATATCTCTTGTGGTATATAGAAAAATATACACCCTTTAAACATTAATTTTAAGTCTCATTATTATATAAAACTTGTTTGTGTAATATAAACACAAATACTTAATATTAAGTTAGTCTTAAATATTTTTGATAACATTAATATTCATAAAATTATTTATATAGTGGTTATAGCAGTATATATATATATATATATAGTATAGTATAGTATAGTATATATATATATAGTGGTATATATATATATGTGTGGGTAAAGCAGCATGTTAGTATATATATGTTATATATATATATATATATATATATATATATATAAATCCAATTCACTCACTGTATATATATCAATATATATATTTTTTATAACAATAGTTTATATATTATATATATTTGAATATAAGAGCCTTTCAGTGATACCTCTCGTGTTAGGTATTCACATTTTTAAATGGTTTTATCCTGGTATATATTATATAAAAATAATTTTAGTTTTAATTTGATTCTTTTGGTGTCACAGATTGACTTCCTTATGTATAAATCTTTTACAATAATATTTCCAGCGCCTTGATACTGGTACATTCTAGACTTAAGTCTATCTTCCGGTTCAATTATTTTTTGTTAAACATCATAAAAATAGGCCATCTTAT
This sequence comes from Trachelipus rathkii, assembly GCA_015478945.1. Lineage (NCBI taxonomy): Eukaryota > Metazoa > Arthropoda > Malacostraca > Isopoda > Trachelipodidae > Trachelipus > Trachelipus rathkii. The sequence goes on along the minus strand of JABUQX010134330.1, from coordinate 26,909 downwards.
AGTTTTGTAATTCTGATTTTACCTCCTAAGACATATTTGCTTTTAAATGTAAGTTATACAAAATGTATTCTGCATGATTTTAAGCCCTTCGAAAAATAATCTATATTGTACTTGAAGGTAACTCCAACATTAACTGGATAAATTTAAATATTTTAATATGCCTAAAGCTCTATGACACATTATTTTTCTGTTTATATATTTGGTGGGCTCTTGATTAAAATGGTCTGATTTGTCAGATAGCGACCTTAAACTATACGAAGCATTTAAAAAATCGCGCAAATTGTTACGTTCTCATGTCACAAAGACAGTTAACGAAACTAATACCCAATTAATGGTTGCCAACCCCGATATTCCCAAATTGAATTCTCTTATAAAAAGATTAGAAAACTTAGACATTAAACTAACAGAAGTTGATGATAACATCGCAAATTTCCTTGACGAAGAAAATCTTTTGATCGATGGCAACACTACGTACGAAAGACATGCTTCTATTTTTGATTCCATCAGCGCCATTGAATATAAAATTAAAGAACTTACTAAACCACCTTCGCGACCAGCTTCGCGCCCTTCATCACCGATTGCCCCGGCTACCCCTAGAGAGCCGGAAGCATTTAAACGCCCCATTAAAAAACTACCTACCTTTAGTGGCAATATTTTAGAATATGCCTCTTTCATTGAATCATTTGAAAACTATGTCGGAGGTCAGAATTACTCTGACCTTAGTAAACTTGATTTATTATTGGACTGCCTTCAAGGCACAGCAAAACAGATGGTATCTGGCTATGCCATCATCGGTGATAATTATAAAGTTATTCGAAGTCTTCTTGAAAAGGATTTCGATAGCCCCGCAAAGGTCAAGGAGACCTTAATATTAAAATTAACTACACTAACCCCACCAAAGTATGAATACTCTGATCTGTATGCTTTTAAAGCCGATGTACATTGCTATGTCGAGTCTTTAAAGGTCAAGGGCATGACCGTCAATGACGATACTAGCTCTACTATATTGGGTGTTTTAATGGCCCAAAAATTGCCTTCACAAATTAAAGAAAAAGTTAAATGGGAACATGTCGGTAAAGACTGGACCCTTGATTTCCTTTTTGATATGTTAAACCAGGCCCTATCAGTTTTTAGAGGCCCCAGGTCAAAGATTATCCAATGGCAGTAAAATCCTCTCAAAATTGAGGTATATTTCACTTTCCAATGGTTGAAGGGATGGGCCAAAGTGGCCAAATCAAACAATCAACTATATTAGCAGCAATGTGAATCTCACCACCAACGGTCCACAATAAACAAAATTATCAACCTAATCAAAATAAACCTAACTTTAATAACAACTTTAATAGGTTTAATAATAATAACCCCCCTAACCATCAAAATAAACCCCCATATTATAATAACAATCAAAATAATTATCAAAATCGGCCAAACAATAATTATAATAACAATAACTTTCCCAATAATCAAAATAATTTTATAAAATGCCGTTTCTGTAACAGCAGTCACTACACTGCCAACTGTAGTTTTTTAAATACCCTTGAACTTCGTAATCAATTAGTTAACAGTCATCGTTGGTGCCGAAAGTGTTTAGGTGCCAACCATCCTACATCTGATTGTCAAAACACTAAAAAGTGTTATACTTGTCAGTCCCCAGAACATCATACTGCTCTTTGTCCCCAATATAAAAAACCAGAGTATGTTACAACTGTACCCCAATCCGCCTCAAACCACCTAACCTCCACCTTGTTGGCTCAGAGCCACGGTGTATCTTCCCATAGCGGATTTTAAAAATGTAAATAAGCAGGTATAAACCATCTGGTTCAGAAGAAGACCAAGGGGATCTCATAAACTCTCGTTATCAAAATCAAAACATGTTAAAATCTTAAAACTGTATCCCATTCCACTGTTAACATCTCCATAAACGGAATTAACAAAAAGGGCACCCCTTCAGTACATGATGTGGTCACCTTAAATACCAAGGAGGGGGTGATTCCCATATCTGCTGTTATAGTAGATCGCCTTCCCAACGATCTTAAAATACCTGGGCTTGTAAAGACCACACAAATGCTCAGACAATATCGTATCCCTCTTGCCAATCCTTATCCAACATCAGATGTTATTACGGATATTGGCTTACTCCTCGGATCCGACAACCTCCCCCATTTTCTCCAATCATATGAGAAAATAAACAATGTAAATTTGTTAAAAACAAATGTAGGTAATATTATTTGGGGCAAATTACCTTTTACTTCTGGTGGCACAGATTCTCAAGTCACTATTGTATCTTCTTTTAGGGCCGAAGTCCAATTTTTTGATCCTATAATTAGTTTTAGCCATTCTAATCATAAAAATATTGATCATTCTTCCTTTCTCCCTATAATTGAGGAGGAAGAACCATTAGTTTTAAGTGAAAATCCTCCCCTCTCTATAACTGAGGCAGAGGACTCTTTAAATTTAAATCCTTCACCTCCCTTCGAAGATGCCGAGGGAGGGGAAGTTGTAAATAATGCGCATCAACTTTCATATTTTTCCCAAGAGGAATATTTAGATTTAGTAAATAGATTTAAGGTTTTGTCTGCCTCGGACGAGGTTTGTGAAATTGATTCCCCCATTAAAAGTACAAAAAATATGAATTTTACCTCAACTGAGGTTGGTGTTCAACATCACCTTTCTGAAAAAATTATTATTTCCCCCTCGAAAAGTACAAAAAATATGAATTTAGTCTCCTCTGAGACTTGTGAGAACTCTCACACCATTAAAAATATTGATCAAATATTTTTATTTCTGCTCAGCTGAAGCTTCTAAAATGATTTGAAATTTCTGATAAAAATATAGAAATAGATAACATTTCCTCAGCTGAGGATTCCTCCCCCCTCCTTCTTCTCTGTGATCACAGAGAGGAGTATAAATAAAAACTCCATAGACGACCTTGATCGTTTATGGTCTCTCTCCCATAGCTGGAATAAGATACCTGATGAGCAGCTTCATCTAGCTGAAAAACTACCCTTGAATCAACTCATTTAAAGAAAATTGCGTTTACAATGGGGAAAGGTGTGGTGTCATTTCTCCCTGCCATGGCGTGCAAACCATCCCAACTTACCTGATAATTATTCTTTGTCGAAACGTCGTGACTTTATAGTGTACTAAAACGGCTCAGGACTGAACCCGAATTGTTAAATCCCATAACGATAATGGGGCAGTCAGCTGTCCTTGACTTCATCGAGGAAGTAAAACCTTCCACCCCCTCCATCCTGAAGCCAAGTTACATTATTTACCTCATCATGGGGTGCGCAAAAATTCCACAACTAAACTTCGTTTAGTCTATGATTGCTCATCCAATAATCCCAGTTTAAATTTCTGTTTACACAGTGGTCCGTCTCTGATAACAGATCTGGGAAAATTATTATTAAAATTTAGAATTAAAAAGTACGCAAGTTCCTCAGATATTGAAAAGGCTTTCTTAGGGATTCGTTTAGCAGAAAAGGATCGAGATTCAACTCGTTTCCTATGGGTCAGAGACCCCTCAGACCCCCAATCGCCTATAGTGACATATAGGTTCAAATCAGTACTATTTGGAGCAACTTGTAGTCCATTTTTATTGGCAGCATGCCCATGTAAATAAATCCCAAACGGCATACAAGGATGCCATATTAGAACAAATTTATGTAGATAACCTCTTCGGTACATTTGACACCGAGGATGAAATAAAACAATATTTTTTTGAAACCAGATCCTTATTTGCAGAGGCTGGTTTAAATTTAAGAGAGTGGGCTTCCAACTCATCTCTCGCTGCTTCTATGTTTCAAGAGAAAGAATTGGGCATAGAAGAACCTTGTTTAAAAATTTTAGGTATGGAATGGGATACTTCTTCCGATACCATGTCTTACCCCACTCGTAGCTTCGACCCAGAAGCCAATACCAAACGTAAAATATTGCATAATGTTGCATCTGCATTTGATCCTCTTGGTGTTTTATCACCCGTAGTCATAAAAATGCTTCTACAAAAAATTTGGAAATTAAAACTTGACTGGGACCACAAGATCCCCAATGATCTTCAAAAAGAATGGAGATCACTTGTGGTTCAATTTGAACAATGTTTAAACTTAAAATTGCCCAGGCAACTTATATATTCAATTAATGTGGAACTCCACGCTTTTTCCGATGCATCTGGCTCTGCATACGGTACCGTGGTGTATGTAGTCTCTTGTGCGGACTCGACACCCATATCAAAGCAAAGATATTATCAAAAGTAAAAGTATCCCCCATTAAAGAGCTTTCCATCCCCCGATTAGAACTTATGGGAGCTCTATTATCATCTCGCATGTTAAAATTTATTATAGAAACATTTGAAAACATATTAAACTTTGAAAAAATATATGCTTGGTGTGATAGTCAAGTCACCTTGCAGTGGATTTTTTCACAAAAACAACTCCCCACCTTTAACCAGAACAGGGTGGACGAGATTAGAAAAAATGTTCCCTCTATAGAGTGGAAATATGTCCCTACACAAGACAACTGACCTCGCTTCTCGCGGGTCAGACTGTAAATATTTAGCTTCTGATTTATGGACATCAGGTCCAACTTGGCTCTTAAATCCCTCAGACTGGCCAGTCTGGAGGGAACATCCTTCTTCTTCACAAAATAAAGAAGAAGATTTAATAATCTCAGCTGTGACAGTTACTCCAGTTGAGAGTATACTGAACAGTGAGAACTATTCATCTTATAATAAAATTGTAAAAATAACAGCTCTAGTATTCAGGTTCATAAAAAATTTGAAAAACTCTGTAACAATCCCCGAAATAAATCGATTACAAAACCTGAATTCTCCCATCAACTCTCCATTGAGGAGAAACAAATTTCTGAGTCATATTGGACCAAATATATGCAAAGTTTGCATTTTCAGTCTGAACTAGATTGTTTAAAAAATAAAAAAAAAACTTACACAGTTGTGTAAACAACTTAATATAATATTAGTAAATGGTATACTTAGGTGTGATAGAAGGTTAGGAAACTCTTTTCTGCCTTATGACACCAAATTCCCTTATTTACTCCCAAATAATCATCATTTGATAAAACTCATCATATGGGACACCCATATGTCCTTTCATCATTTAGGAACCTCTGAGCTCCTTTTAATAATACGCAGAAAGTATTATTTTTCCCACATGAGAACCAATATTAAAAAGGTCACAAGACCATGCATTTTGTGCAAACGTTTACAAGCCCTTCACTTTAGGTCCGCCCCTCTAGCTGCTTTACCTAAAGTAAGAGTTATAAACACCAAACCATTTACTATTTTGGGAGTTGACCTGACAGGTCATTTTATAATTAAAACTTCAAAAACAGCTACAACAAAATGTTATATTGTATTATTTACCTGTGCAACGACTCGCGAGCAGTCCATCTCGAGCTCGTTTTAGACAATAGCACAGAATCTTTTTTGAGATCATTCCGCCGTTTCATGGGTAGACGTGGTATCCCCTCTGTCGTTTATTCAGATAACGCCACCTACTTTCATGCATCATCTGATTATTTGAAACAGTTACATAGTTTACCATCAGTAAAACAATTTTTTAATCAATACTCCATTACATGGAGGTTCAATCCTGCTCGTAGCAGCCACTACGGAGGATTTTTTGAGCGTCTCATTGGGTTAACCAAACTCCATTTGAAACGTACCCTTACTAATGCCCTCATCACTTATGATGAATTTTATACAATTATAATTGAAGTAGAGGCGGTTTTGAATTGCCGTCCTCTCACCTTTGTAGGGGATGACCTCTATAGTGAGGAAAATGGGAAAAGGATTATTTGTTAAATTTAAGGCAATCTTACAATAAATCTGATCGCCCAAATGTAACTGTCGGAGACGTCGTCTTGGTGGAAGATGACGGTCCCCGTTTAAAATGGAAATTGGGAATTGTAAAAGTTTTACATACTTCCCCTGATGGTTATGTACGATCGGTTTCCTTGAGTACGAGAACAGGTGAAATTACTCGCGCGGTCATTCATCTTTACCCTTTGGAAATTCATAGTAACATTTATGATTCTTCTACAGAAGAAGAATCACCTACAACATCAAGTTCTCCCCCTAGGAACCGCCGCCAGGCTAACATCCTGGCTTCCCGTCGGATCAAAGCTATATTCGATTCGAAATAAGCTTCGACGACAACTTTATTAACCATTTAGACAACATCAAAAAACTTATCATTTAATCTCTCGTACTATTAAACATTAAAAATAATTTATTAAATTTCTTACTTATACTTTATTTCAAACGTGAACTGTGTATTCCTCTCACCAGTGTCCCCAGGACTCTTCAAAAGTAGTTAAGCTCCTTTTGTACGGCATTAGGGGTTTTCTTACTTCAGGGTTGTGTGTGCCGGGACATACTGACTGTGTAATGTAATTTCGAGTGCCTTGCATTTTCGTTTCAAAATACATTTATTCTCAGAACTAAAGGTGATGACCTTGTAATTGTTATATTCTTCGAGAAACAGTTGTCCTGGGATGGAGATTTCTTTAGGGGAAGAGTTTCCGTAGTTCCCTTGACTTTGATACTGTTGGTGGTTCGGGTTATTAACCCACCTTTTTATTTTTAAAAAAGAAAGGAACAACCACCCCCCCTTTTAATAAAATCAGTGTCATTGCCTTCTGTTAGTGGTGATATTTTGAAACTAGAGTATGCAAGACGTGAGAGTTAAGTTATATTACATATGCCTGAGTGTGACTCACTACCGACCCATTCAAATTTCCTATCCTTCAGACACAGTTCACTGGCGAATGAAGAGTATACTTATTTACTGTATTTTCTTTCACTAAAACTTACGAAAACAAATCATATTTTTCTGTTGGTTCTCTCTTTCGGCTGTGAATTTAATGTCGTAATTTATTTTAAATTACTTCATTTGCCACTTGTGGCCAGTTTTCCTTTTGGTTTTGATGACTGGATTCGCGAGTGGTTGATTTGCGATCGTGATCAAGGGAATTGTGAATGCATTAGTCATCGCTATTTCCTTTTAAAATTTTGTAAATAATAATCTTAATAATCATTTATATATGAAAATTAAAATTTATTAATAAAAAATTGCTCTGAGAGTCGGTGCAAATTTGCACCGAGAAATTTCAGATTTCAATACCGTACTTTGATAAAGGCTCATAAAAGTAAAGTATCCCTTATAATTGGGCTACGCCCTTGGAATTCACAATATTGATTCATTTAATAATAAATAGTAAAAGTCCCAAGTTTGGGACCCCTGGGTTACCTGTAACCCCAAAAATGGGGTTAGGGGCTGGAGACCCCCCCATATCATTTTTTGTTAAAAATTTCACCGGATTCTTCTTATTCATGTCAAAAACTACATACCACTTCAGCCAAAAATAATGTAGGATTAATATATAAATATATATATATAGTATATATAGGGTATATATATAGTTAGTATATATATATATAGATATATATGTATATATATATATATATAATATGATAGAGTATATATATGTACGTAATATATGGTGAATATATATATATATAAGTTATATATATGGTATATATATATATATATATATATATAATTAGTCTCTCCTTCCACAAAATTGAGAAAATGAAAAACGGACAAAAACCGGTTTATATTTTAAATTCCTTTGACAACATTTTGGATTTTCAAACTTCCCTTAATTATAGTAAAGATATAGGACTGTATTTTGACAAAGTCTGACATCGATTAAAGCTGTAGTTTCGTAATTATAAACATAATAGCCCGCCTACAAAAATAGGCCATCAATTTTGAAATTATCATAATATGAAGGTGTTCCTTCTTACTCCTCATTGCCCAGGTGTTCCAGGGATAGCGGAGGTGGTTGATATTTCAAGTTGATCCCAACACTCTAACCTTTCATTTGTATAATTGTCATTGACCTCCTTTAATAGAAAGGTCAAGTTTTGACCCCTGTTGACATTTCATTTTTTCTACATTGAAATTATAACATATTTCAACTCACAGTTGTCCTAGAGGAATAAAATTTATATCAAATTAATCAGAAAAACATACAGAATCTGATAGTTATTGTTAAAATTGTTAATTATCTTTAATTAAAAAATTACAATTATTATGTAATTTCTCTGAGAATAAACATATCTAGTTAACAACATGTGATTGTTGCTAAAAGTTTCTGTTGTAAACTTCTAATGATTTTTACATTAAATTTATATTAGTTCGTTCAACAAATTTATTTATTTATTATATAGTTTTAATTTTGCTATCTTTTGATAATAAATTTATTATTTAAACGTTAATAATTAAAATTGAGGTTTATTTAATTAATTGCTAATCGTCAACCGCTCGGCATTTTTCTCGTGGACTATAAAGCGATGAGCGTAGCTGAGTGAGCTCATATCTTAATTTACTGCACTGTCGACAAGAGTTCCGTCCCAACCTTATTTGTATTACCCGAACTCATAGAAGTCTACGAGATTCATTTATAATGCAGTTACAGTAGTTAATATTTTTTGATGAAGCTTGCTTCTCAAGTGAGCTTCCCCCTTTCAATTTTAGAGGTTCCGCGCCATTTCAGGAGGCGTCTTACCGATGTTTAAGTCAGGGCTGTTGAATCCTTTTTTTTTGTAAATTCACAGCGGTAAATATTGAAACCTTTCCTTCCGTTAAACAGTGATTTTTAGGAAATTTGTGTAGATATGTCATTTATTACGCCTTTCTGGACTTAGGAATCCCCATTAATGACTTAGTGTCACCCTTCTCTCCTATTTCAGATATTAGTAAAAAAGGCTTCAGTTTTTGATTTGTTCATATGTCATTTTTTGATAAGTGCTTTAACGTTATATATCGAATCAGTCTCTTCTGATTGAGTTGTTCTAATTGGAATGACTCAATTTTTGATAGTGGACACACGAGTCGATATATAATGTTGAAGTACTTCTTATAGAATAGTTCACAGTCTTGGATTAATCCGATTCGCCTACGGTTATTTGGTAACCGGTTTTTATCACCGGACCAAATATCTGTGCAAATCACCTTCCAAGTCGCCCTTTTTTTATTCCGTCTTAATTTTTTATGTCCAGTTTTATTTGTAGGTGGAGAAATCTTCGAGGTTTTTGCCTATCTTTTACTCTCTCTCTCTCTCTCTCTCTTCGGCGAAAGCTTAAAAGTATAATATTTACAAACACATTTTTTCCCAACGTGATGTATACTGCCTTTTTGTTTATTTTTTTATTACATGCAAACAATAAACTCACACTCAAAAAGTAAGCAAAAACGCTAAAAGGGAAAAATTGAAAGGATAAAGGATTTTGGAGAAAATTCAATATAAGGGGAATGTTTAGAAAATTTCAAATTTTAAAATTTGTTTAAAAAATAATAATAGAGAAAAATTCTCGTCATAGTTGAAATTAGAAATTTCAATTAGAATAAGTAGGTCAGAAATTACTGCCTCGTAGTAAAAAATGAAGACCATTTTTTACTAGTATTAAACTTAGATATAGATTGTAAATAGCATAAAAAATAGAAAGTTAGAAATAATAACTAAAAATCAAAATCTAAATACTTGTCAATATTTCATACGTGAAATCTGCATTTTCAAGAGTCGTCATAAAACCGATTCTTGTCATAAAAATGTTATTGTAACATTCCCCCCTTAAATATTATAAACGAAAATTACTCTTTATATATATATTTATTAAAATATTTATATAAAATTATAAATATTTATTTAGAAATATTAAAAATCGTCTTAACAACTGATCACGTTCCGAAAATTTTCCGAGTCAAAAATTGACAAATAAAAATCGCTACCTAAAATGACTCATCCAATCAAAACTATGATTTATAATTTATTTTATATAATTTTTATTATATAAATATAATTCCTATATATATATAGTGCGATATATATATATATATCCCCAAATATTTATCGCAAAATAATAAAATTAAATGTTCAAAGTTTAGCGAGTTTTTGAACTTTGTGTAACTTTTACGTCGCGATTTCCGTGCATGATAAATTTAACTAGTGGTTTGGTAATATTAGTTTCCCGTGGTGGTGGAGCAAATATTAGAACCCCCAGACAGAGGCTTCACCCCTGTCTTGTAATAATAATTAGTTTCCAAGAATTAGACATTTGCTTATTACGGTTTCTTCTTGTTTTCCTTGTTTTCTAAACAGAAACGAGAAACATTAGGAACCTAAAATAAAAATTATTACATTGGAAATTTGTCTTTCTCCTAGAATGCTTGCATTTCTAGAGATTGACGATTCCTACAAATAATAATTATTATTGGTAGTCATTACCATTAATAATAATTATTATTATTATTGTGTATTTAGTATAAAAATGAATTTTATTTTTATTATTATTGTAGTTAGTATACTGCTTTCTATTATTATTATTATTATTATTATTATTATTATTATTATTATTATTATTATTATTATTATTATTATTATTATTATTATTATTATTATTATTATTATTATTGCTTTCATGGTACTAATTATAGAAAGTCTTGGTAGTATAACTTATTTATTGTTATCGTTTGTCTACAAATAATATTGTTGTTATTATTATAATTATTCATCTTCGGAACTTGACTAGAGTTTTTTTCATCTCTGTCCACTTTCGAAGATATAAAGTCTCACTACATCTTGTTCGATAACTGATTTATATTAGGAAATTCAGGAAATAGCTAATGTGAAAATTTTATGAATTTTCCAAATATTGAAGCGAACCATATAAAGAATAGAGCTCCGGCCAAGCTTTCAACAACTATAGAAAATAAATTTCAATTAAATTTAATATACGACAAAACTTTTTCGTCCCCAAATTCATCATAATAAAAACTCAGGTTCCTTTATGGACATTTTCGGTTTTATATAAGCAGTAAGTATAGAATAATAAACACTTTTTCAGACCATTACTTTCTGTAATAGGCCCATTCAGATCACACAGGGTCCACCGAATATCAGCGCCACAATTTATTCCACTATTCATTGGCCCTTCTAAACTAATCAAGCGAAAGTGGTACCGCGCCAGAGATTTGTTTGGAAGTGGGAATAAATGTAGATTGGTGATCTGGTCTTCATTAGCCCAGCTACCTGGGACTGGGTCACTAATCCCCACACCCCCCTTTTATTTGTATTAGCCCTCAACCCCTTAAGTACTCTGATCAACAACTTAGAGAACGGGTACAGAATAAATAAAAGAACAGAGAAGAAAGAAAAGAGAATCTCTCATCTCTTCTACATGGACGATATAAAGCTGTATGCGCCGAGTAGAGGAGAGGCAGAGAGACAGATAAAGGTGGTCAGTGATTTTTCATCGGATATCAGAATGGATTTTGGATTGGAAAAGTGTGCGTTCATAGTTATGAACAAAGGTAGAAAGGTACACGCTGAAAACATCATGGTAAATAACATGGAAATCAAAGAACTGGAGCAAGAAGGAACGTACAAATACCTTGGAGTAGAGGAATCGGACAAGATTGAAAACAAAATTATGAAAGAGAGAATTAAAAAGGAGTACATCTCGAGAGTGAAGAAAATATTAAAAACCGAATTGAAACCAAAAAACAAAATAGAAGCAATTAAGGTACTGGCAATGCCAGTAATGAGGTATAGCTTTGGAATTGTGGACTGGTACCAGCATGAAATAAATACTCTAGACACAACAACAAGGAAACTCCTCCATGCACACAAAATAATCTACAAAAACCAGTGTACAGCCCGTATATACATCCCGAGAGATGAAGAGATATGGGAATGCCACATATAGATAGAACCCACAAAAATGAAATAGTAGGATTAGCAGATATATAGAAGGAAAAGGAACCAAATACATTGGATGGTTAAAAGACATGAAGATTGCAAAGCTGGAACAACTTCAATAACAAAAA
>JABUQX010134330.1:0-10000 GCA_015478945.1 Trachelipus rathkii | reverse complement strand
CCTCCACAATATTACTACTGAAACCTCTTCGTTATAAATTTCCTCCAAACAATGAAACTAAATAAGCCAAAATGCAAATTTGTAACAAACAATCCAAGAATATTTATTTTGACTTATTTTCACGACAGAACTTTTTCGCGACTTTCTTTCACGAACCCAATCAAGAATAAAAATCTTCCGCTCACAAAATCTTTCGTAGTTCAATTTGCATTTGAGGATTCAGTTGGTTTAAGAATCAATCTGGCATACGAACCAACTGTCATACAACTCCCCCTCCAAGATTGTAACACAATCTTCAAAAGAAAAAAAAAACTTCAACACCAAATACCTTCAAATAAACACTGTACCTCACTTCATTTGTCCAGTTGATGCCCTTCTTCGTGCCTCAGTTCTCCTTTCGTATTCAATGACCCTCCTCATCACATTTGGTTGTTCTGGCACAGGTCCTCTCGACCTGGTCATTGGTACCGTATATACATCTGAATCCGATAAACTCTTTTCTTGCTCCTCACGTCCAGTACCTATCATCATTGCATCAGGTACCTCACCCACTTCCAATAACTCATCATATATAGACCGTGGTCTATATTCGGAACCCTCCGGACTGGTCACCATGATATTGACCTCTTCTACACCTTCTACCTGCTCCACTACTGGTTCCTCTACTTCTTGTTGTATGACCGAGTCCACCTCTTGACCTTTATTAGAGTCCACCTCCTGATTCATAGTTGGTTCCACTTCCTGCTCCATAATGAAGTCTACTTCGTCACCACTCTTGTCACTGATATGGACTCCCAACGAATAGCTATTTTCCGGAAACCTTAGTGATTTTTCAAATTTGCTAATATCATAATCGCTTTCCATACCACCATCCACCTCCTCTTCATCGAACCAGTCGCGATACTCACTAGCATCGATGGGTGAAAGCACCGTACCGTAATCTTCCGTTTGGGTTCCTTTAGTCTCACCTACAAGTTCCTCCGTTTGTACCGCTACACTCTTTTTCCCATCTCTTTCTTTCATTGCCATCTGTTTCAACAACCGCCAGGCTTCTTTGATTAACCGGGATACTTTGTGGACACATTATACTGAGGGTTGGCTCCGACACGTCCCGGGCAATGGCGGAGCAGTTTCGTTTCCCGAAACTAGTGGTTTCCTTTTCTTCCATTCTTCAAAGTCCTCTTTCCTAGGACAGGACTGTCCCCAATGTCCGACCTCATCACAAAGAAAACACTTTCTTTCCACTGTTCTGGTGGGACCTTGCTCTTGCTCCCTATTGTCATTTCGACGCTGAAACCCGTACCCCATCCTTGCTCCACAATCCATAAGCTTGTGCTCATTACTGCCACATCCTAGGCACCACCCTCTGAACCTCCAACAGTCTCTTTTTAAGTGACCCACCTTATCACAATGATGGCACCTTATTCTTTGCCCACTGTATGACCTACTACTCCTTCTACTATACTCCTTTGGTGCATCGTTCCTGTGGTGCCGGTCTCCCATAACGGACCTGGTCCGCATATGTCTTCCTCTGGTTGCCCTCTTGTTGGATGGCTGCCCATATAGGAATAGCTTCAGCTTCTGGTTCCGATTGATCTTCAAGTTCATCCTCTTCTTGGGCCCAACTCACCATATCCTTCCAACGTACCTTCATACTCTCCTTCTCACTCCCCATCCGTAACTTAAACCTTCTAGCCACTTTTTTAGGCAGGCAGTTTACGAACTGCTTCTTTAGGATCCCAGTATCCCTCTTTCTGTTGCTGCCTCATATGTTGTCTGCATGCGCAGAGCAAACTCGGCGATCTTTTCATTTTTCCTAATCTCCATCTTCCAGAATTCCTTCTGAAGATCCATCACCTCACTGTCTTTCTCCTCTTTACACCAGCTACGCAGCCTTGATACAAGGGTTACATACTTCACTTTCGCTCTGTATATACTGTAGTATGTTCGGGCCACCCTCCAAAAAGCTCCTCAATTCAACAGCCCACCGCTGCTTGTCCCTTCCAAGCTGTTCTTTCGCGTACCTCTCAAAGTCTTCGATGAAGGCATCAAAGGTCTGTACCTTGTCTCGTCCGTACTTTAAAGGTTTTACCGCTTTTGTGTTAGCTCTACTGTACGTACGCATCACCTCCAATAATTCACCGGCCAAAATGATGAGCACCCTGTTAACTGCTATATTGGGTTCCATACCCGATTCTTCCAGTTCTACCAATCTCTTTAACCACAATTTACCACCTTTATCTAACTCACTGTCACCTTCTGACTCTACTTCTGTCACCGAACCGTCATCTACTGTATACTTTCTTACATGTCTTCTTCTTTTATTCCTCCTTCTCTTCCTTCCACCACCTTCACTTTCAGTTTCACTTCTGTTATCAAAAATGTCATCATCGTTCTCCTCATAATCCTCCTCCCTATACCTCAATGCATACTGCACTTTTGATTTTATCTTACCTATCTCCTTCTTTCTTACTGGATGTTCCACATTTGGCTTTTCTCTTCTTTTGTCACCTTGTTGTTGTACCGTACTATTGTTCACCTCTACCGGTTGCTCTGTACTAGGGTTTCCTATCTTTGTTGCTTTTAAACCCTGTACACAACTCTCCATTACCATGGTTACTCTATCCACATCTACATCCTCTACTCCTGTTATTAACGCCTTCTGCAGTTCCTCCAGTAAGGTCATTACTTTTACTCCTCCTTTTGCTCCTTCATCATCTTTACCTTCGTCAGTACCCGCCATACTGCTTCTCTTTACTATCAATTTATACGAGTGAACAATACGCGAGAATGCGAGAGAAAAAAAAAAATTTATCAAAAAAAAATTTTCTTTTATCAGTGTGTGTATAAATCCCCACACCCAAATGTAAATTCGAAAATGTATAGCAATTGGGTTACCAACTGTTACGATGTGTACCACAAACAAATATATATACCACTCCCACACCCAAATAGTACCAAAAAAAATTTTTTTTTTTTTTTTCCTTCAAATGTACGAAAATATCAAAATAAATAATCAGTTAGGTACCACTTTCGGTTATCATAGAAGGTGTCGAGACAATTAAAATAAAACTAAACTAAATACAATAAATAAATAAAAATTCGAATTTCAAAAAGAAATTTCAAAAAAATTCAGTAGCTCAACACGAAATTTCAAAACAATTCACGAATTGTAAAACAAACCCAAAAATTCTAAAAAAAAAAAAAAAAAAATTCGAATTTTCAAAAAGAATTTCAAAGAAATTCAATTAGTCTACACGATAATTCACAATAAAAAAACCCCCCAATTTTTTATACCCCCCCCTAACAGGAATGCCAAAATTAAAGAAATCCAATAGCATTTTAATCCAAACCTCCAAAAAAAAAAGAAAAAAAAAAAATATCGAATTCAAAAAAAATTCACTAAAGAAAAATAAAATATTCAAGAATTTCACATCTCGATAACCTGATATCTCCATGTTGAACCGATAATCCAGCTCCAACACAAAAAATCATTGCCCCAGATATTAACGAAGAAACATATCTCATAGTTGTATAGCTCACACTACTGGAATGTTCAAAAGTTTCAAAAGCTCTCACACAAAAATTTGAAAATTCAAAAGCTCCACACACTTAAAAAATTTTCAAAAATTCCAAAAGCTCCCACACAAAAATTTGAAAATTCAAAAAGCTCCAACACAAAAATTTCAAAATTCAAAAGCTCCACACAAAAATTTGAAAATTTCAAATAAGCTCCAACAAAATTTCAATAAATTCAAAGCTCACACAAAAATTGAAAATGTCAAAAGCTCCACATACAAAAGTTTGAAATTTCAAATAGCTCCTACACAATAAAACTTCAATGTACGGAGCTCCTACACAAAAACATTCATTGTAAGAGCTCCGATAAAATTGTACACTGCTCATCTAAAAATTTGAAACTAATAAGCAAGCTCCGGAAAAAATATTAAGACTTCTAAGACAGAAATATTTTCCTTTCCTGTTTTCTTTGGAAATTATAATGAGCTACCGAAATATATTCGCGCGAGCTCCACGAAAATTCGAAAATAAGGAGCACAACAAAATATATATAATAAAAATTAGTAATGAAGAATAATGAAAATAAGCACGTATTCTTATCTGTATATTTACGCATATCTTTTGTGAAGATATGATAAAATAAATCCCGCCATCAACAATAAAAATTTTGGCAACTCAATACGCAAAAGTTTTCTCTACTTTACAGTTTTAGAAATTCCATCACCATTATGCTCTTCTCACTCTAATCCTGGTAACCGAAAACCCACCACTTGAAGTACGCCGAAACGCAGCCACCAAATATGGTTGTCCGGTCCCACCACAATACGTGTGTACGGGAGGGGTAATACGGAGCCAGAGGCAAGGGTTCAATACTCTAGGAGGAAGATGTCGAGAAATTAAAAAACAAGAATAAGAATTTTCATAAATATAATATCAGAAAGCTATCAAACACCTCATATATATTATATCCTCAACTAACCATAGCTAAAGTAATGGTTAAACCTTAACATTTATAATCGTCACAATTTATTATCATCTCAATAATATTTTACACAATTGAGTAAATTCACGTTAATGTCTTATGCGACTCGTATACAAAGTTCAATAGTTTTCTGAATGAGAATAGAATACAACATACTATAAAGAATCATGTTATTACTGATAATTGCTATGTTGGATCCCGTAGATCCCCAACTCAGACCATAAATGCCAGTGGCTTCAATGTCGGTGTTCCACACCTCACTCTCAAGACTCATAATGATTTTCATTTCGGTATTGAGTGCTACATGAGACTTCAGATTTCTTCGGCTGTTTATTAGTGAGCTATACCTAGGCACCTCCACTAATTCTTTGTTATAGTTGAGTGCGAAATATATCAGCACCCTTCCGGCATATACTTGCTTTTACTATAGGGATGTGCTATTACCGGACACTCTCCGCTAACATTCTGATATAGTTATAGTGAGTGCCTCTATATCGATGCACCTGCCGTTATGTGCTTTAATATATAGGGAGAGAGTGCATATACACGGCACCTCCGCTACTTCTTTTGTTATTCACACTGCCGAAGCCTCACCAATGACGTCTGGACCGATACACCCGTCTCTACAATGAACACTGGATCCACACACACACCTCCGCACCAAAGAATCTCCAACAAAGTATATACACAACCGTCTGCACCAAGGGTCTCAGACAATCGCCCTTTAAACATAAAAGAATACTCTTATAAAAAATATTATAATACAATTCTTATAGTACTATTATGTTAATAATAAATAACCATATAATGTGAAACCAAATAACGGACAACCAATAATAATAATAAATAAATAATAATAATAATAATAATAATAATAAATAATAATAATAATAATAATAATTAATGAATAATAATAATAATTAATAATAAAATAATTAATATAATAATTAATTAATAATAAAATATAATTATTATTTACTATTAATTAATAACCTCTAACCCTATTAAATATATTACACACTTTTACTGCGACATTCACACACTCTATCATACTAGCAAATATACAAGTTAAAAACAATCATAATAATAGAATAATAATAATAATAACTATAAAATAATAAATAATAATGTGAGTAATAATAATAATATAATAATAAACATTATAATAATAATAATAATAATAATTAAATAATAATAATAATATAATTAAATAATAATTAAATTATATAATAAATAAAATATAATATTTTCGGTGTACTCTTCGCTTCTTCACCTACGTCTTTCCAAACTTTAATACCTAATTTCAGCAACCATTTTTAATTGCTTTCAATTCACTCTCATACGCGCAACCTTTGCTTCTTAATTTCCATCACTTGTTTATCAATAAATCGCACGTCCGAAACTCTCAAAACTATATTTGTCATATTAAAGATATCACAACTATAGTTTATCCGCTTTTAATGTACGCATAAAATGTTTACGGTACAAGACAACGTTAACCTCACATGAACCCCAAAATATTATATCAGATTTACTTTACCCCAAGAGATAGAGACCCCAACAATAGGTATCACACCATTATCTAACCTATTTTTACAACTAATTTATTACGTTTATAAAGACACCATATATTTACTAAGCAGATTTTTGCGCTTAAACAGAGAGCAACCTAACCCTATTATTCATGATACAACATACATGATACCTACTCAATATTTGATATAAAACTATACTCACACCTAACTATTTACTTTCTTGAACTTTAAACTCGCAACCCATAACTTACACTTTCCTGATAAAATTCCTCATCATAAATATATTTCATCTCTTACAAACACTTCTTTTATTGCCTCTCATGTACAGATATATTATTGTAAACTGACGATTTTTATCAACTATTTTCGCCTTTATATAACTCCAAATTTTGTTAACACTTTAAATATTCTAACCACTACTCTATTATTTGGATGCACAACTTACGTTAACACTTTCTGATTAGAATCTTGCATGCATCCAAAAGCAAAATTACAATTTTAAAGCTTTTCTTTGTATTATGCGATGGGTTTTACTTAATACCACTCAAGTTTGTCATAATTTTCCTTAATTGTACACAAATTTAACTTTAAACTTACCCGATATATTCACCGGTACACGCAACACCTCCAACCAAATGATATACTACTGAAATTCTCTTTCGTTATATAATTTCCTGCCACAAAATGACAACTAAAATAATCCAGATAATGCAAATTTAGATAACAAACAATCCAAGAATATTTATGAATTTGACTTATTTTCACGACAGAACTTTTTCGCGACTTTCTTTCACGAACCCAATCAAGAATAAAAATCTTCCGCTCACAAAATCTTTCGTAGTTCAATTTGCATTTGAGGATTCAGTTGGTTTAAGAATCAATCTGGCATTACGTATCCAAACTGTCATAATATATTACTGATATATATATATACATATTAATATTATATATATTATACTATATATATATAAATAAAGTTATATATATATATATTAGTGTATATTATGCTATAATAATGAATTACGTAATATATTCATAAGTTCGTATTTCATTATATATAATAATAATATATTATTATATGAATATTATATAAACTATCATGATTATAGTTAATGACTTATATATAATACTCGAACATATAGTGATATTAAGCCTAGAAGTTAGTTATATATAAGTATAAGATAGTTACGTCTACTTCATTAGGATATATATTATATATATAATATATATTATTATAATATATAGCTTAATTAATATATATATATTAATGATAATATATATATATATAAATATTAATATATATATATTATATATATTATTATATATTAATTATAGTTATAATATATAATATAATATATTAATATAATATATATTACTATATTAATAATTCTATTATAATCTAAGATTGATTAATATATACATATATATTATTATATATCATTAATTAATTATATATATATATATTATAATTATACTATATATATACCGTAATAATTACACATATTGAATACCATTAAGGTACCATAATTTCGATATCCATGTACAGGGTTCTACATCTTTATCTGGTGTAAAATTTCAGGAATAAAAAGTCAGGAATAGTCAGGGAATACGTTTTTATAATATGCTTTAAAGGTAAGTATTGAAAATCGTCCGCAAATAAAGTCAGGGAAATTCTTAAAAAATTTCAAAACATGAAGAAAGATCCATGCTCTTAACTTGCATATTTTAAATTATATATTTTTCTCCAGATTGGTATAGATTGCTCGAGAATGAAAGAGATGTATTATGAAAAAGCTTTATATGAAATAGGATGGGCGTAGGAAACTGACATCTCCATACAAAAATCTACTTTGTATCTTGTTTTCTTTACATAGTGTTTTAGTTCATCACTATATAACCTACATATTCATTCCTTATATCTGTTCGATTAGAGGAGTATGTCCAAGTTCATTCATCTTTTATTTTAGGAAAGGTGATTCTGTGATGTATGTAGCATGTGTGTTTTTTAGACTTGTACTACGCTTATAACTTTCAATACTTTTTTATATATTTTTCTTTTCTATGGGATTATTAGACTTATTTTGATATTTTCATTTTCTCTTTTGAGTATTTTGACAACAAGTGATTTTACGATTATATGTTGCAGTGTTGAAGGCTATCTCTAATTATTTATTTTAAATTTTAAAATGACTTCAAATACTCCAAAAACTAAACATTGCAAACTCAACCCAGTGGTTGGACGATCAAAACAGTTGGAACCACAGTTTACTCAGGTGGATTTGGGTAAAAGGGAACCTGATTCAGTCTCCCAACGCATCACCAGTCAAAAGTCTCACGTACAAAGAAGAACTATTGACTATCTAACATTGGAAGCACAAAGATCGAAAGTTTCCACTTCAAGAGAGAAGGAAAACTCTTTTTAAAATTTAATTCCACCACATACTCGGCAGACCACAACATCATTTGAAACTCTTACTATTTTGTTACTGTGTATCTCAATAATACATATATAAAGTGAAAGATGTGTGACACTTAGAAAAATATATGGCATTCCATACAACTTACAATAATCATAACTCAAACGATTTAATGACCCTGAAGATGATTCTTATTTAATTAACAACCAACAGTTTACAATCCAGTATCTTTTATATATTGCATAATAAGAGATGCATGTTACTGGATCTGAAATACTATGGGCATTAAACAGGCGGTGAGTGATAAATGGTCCTTTAGACTCGTGATGCAGGAGAATATAGGCGGAATATACATTTAAATTTAATCGTTATTCAGATTTGATGCTTTCGAGCTTCACAATTTTTTATAAACATGAGGGCTACGCATGTACGTTTAAAAATTTATCTTATTTCGATTATACAGTAATAGATCTTATAATATAGAGTTAATAATATATATTTAATATATATATATATATATATTACATATATATATTATATATATTAATATCATATGAATTAATAACATCTAAATATTAATTATATTATTTTTATTTAGTATTATTTAATTTTATAATCTATACATAATATATATATAATATATAATACATAAAATATATTAATTATTTAATTTATATAACTTAGTGTGAATACATCATATACGTTTATATTATATAGAATAATAATAAATATACTTATATAATATAACTCGATTTAGTTAATCATCACTAAGAATTTTTTTGATCCCTTATTATTAAAACTAAATACTTATAGATTATATATTATTATTTATTAATATAATATATAGTAATATATATATATTCTTAATAATATCACTATACAAATATTTAATTATATTAATATAATAATAAATATAATAAATATATATTCACTAAAACTATATATTAATATAATCGACGTATATTATATATATAATATATATTTATATATAGGATATTATCATTAATACGATATATTAATAAATATATTATTAATATATATATATCATATTATATATTACTATACTATTATATAATCAGTTATTACTCACTTATTTTAATAATATATATATAGATATATTCATAAGTACTATATATATATATATTATATTAATATATATATTTAATTAATATTAATATATATAATTTTATATAAATATATTAATATACTTAGTTATATTTAATATATATATACTACATATAATTAATATACTTAATATATATAATATATAGTGATGATCGCATGGGCAATGCCCAGTGAGGTCAAGGTCAATTTTATAAAAATGGCATTGTCCCGGCATTACCCAATTATTATGAAAAATGCCCGTCCTAAAACATAGGGCATTTAATATAAAATTATCAGTTAAAAAATATTGAATTATTGACAAAATAAGAGCATGAAATAAATACATAAAACAATTCGAAGAATAATATATGATTATTTTCATTTTCGCATTTTGATATTTATATTATGTATTGTATTTGTATAATTTATATATATCGTCTTCA
>JABUQX010134328.1:0-12419 GCA_015478945.1 Trachelipus rathkii | reverse complement strand
ACTCTATCGATTGTAAGGACCCTAGCCCACTTCAAGACTTTAGTCCCGTTTACATCCACCAAGATTTAATTACACCAACCACCTTCCTGCCATTTCCAAAACTTCACAAAAAACCCCCAAAATTTTCTTTTTTTTTTTTTTTTTCTTTTGGCAAATTTTGCGTTTTTTTTCCCCAGTTTTTTTTTTTCCCCCCCTTTTTTTCCCCATTTTTTTTTCCCCAATATTAAAAAAAAAAAAAAAAAAAACCCCCCCATCCTAAATATTTAAACTCAGACACTTTTTCTAGCTGCTCACTATCTAACATAACTCGCACCAAGGACTGTCTTCACTCACAACCATAACCTTACTCTTATCTACGTTTACTTTCAAACCCCTCCTTTTACACTCCCTACCAAATCTCTCTATCAATACTCTCAAACTCTTCAGATTCGCCACACAAAACCAAATAATCCTCTTATAATTGCTAGAGAACCCTCCACTCTCTTACTCTCTCCATCATTCTAACACCATCCATGCCACCCCCACTTCTAATTCTTTCATAACTCCATCCATATACAAATTGAATAACCAAGGAGGACATAACAACAATCCCTGTCTTCACTCTGCTTATATTAAACCAATCCTTTTGACTATGTTATTTTTACACACGCTGTTCCGCTATCGTCCAAACCTACTTTTCGATGCCAATTGAAGAAGTCTACCAGCAACACCATATATCACTAACACTTGCCATAAAACTTCCCTATTAATCCTATCATACGCCTATTGCAAATCCATAAAACCTAAATACAATTTATTCTCCTCCTCCCTCATTTTCCCAATCATTTTTCAATGTAAAGATTTGATCCACAAATTTTTTACCACTTCTAAACGCACCTTGTTCATCACCAATCGGTCCTTCAGTCATGCCTCAACTGCATTCCTATCGACCAAAATACCAGCATAGGATCTTTTCCTAAAGCACTCAATAAACTAATTCCCCTATAATACCTACATTACCTTATCCCCTTTACCCTTATATAAAAGTACTATTATTGCTCTCCTCCAATTCCTCGGAACTATACCCTCCATAAACACTTTCTTACACAGCTTCCAAATCCAATCAATCACCATCTCGCCTTTATATATATATATATATATTATATATATATATATATATATGAAAAGAGCGAAAGATCTAAGCCGTGAAATGTGTGAGTTTTGAGGAGGGTTTCTCCCTAAAATAGATTTGGCATCTCAATGACCCCAAATCACAGGCAATTCATCAGAAAATAATAAATTTTATCTCAATGAGTAACCAGCCATTCACAATCACTGAAGTAAGAGCAGGGATTCATAGAACTTATAGCTAAATCTTCAATCAAAATATCTTATTCCTAGTAGAAAATATTTTGTTGAGATGTTACCAACTTCATATAGTAAACTGAGATCAGCGGTTTCGAGAAGTTGTCTAAGGCTGATCAGAAATAATTTACTTCAGATATATAGACAGCTAAATATTCAAATGAGTCGTTTATTTCTTTAACTGATCACTGGCTTACCAGCGAGTTTGAAAAAATGGATGTGTACTCCATTGTAAGTCTTTCCCAGGTTCTCATTCTGGAATTAAAATCGCTGAGTTTTGAAAGTATGATGAATAATTGGGAAATTCTTCCTAAAAAAAATCCACTTGATCCTTCGAGATGGAGCATATAAAATGAAACTTGGAACTGATTTAGCAAGATACGCAAGTTTCTCTTGTTTTATTTATAAACTTCAATTTGTTATTAAAGATGCCTTATTTCTCAAAGAACGATGTGATTTAATAAAGAAATATAGGAATATTTGTAAACATTTGAATCATTCCAATTTAAGCTGTAATGAACTTAAAAGAATACAAAGATTTGGATTTACATCTTTTGAAAATTCAAGATGTTAATACCAGGTGGAATAGCACATATTTGATTCTGGAAAGAACTGATTGCTTGAAAAGACACTCTGCAAGATTATTATTGTCATCTAGAACAATCAAAACATTCAAGCTTTGACTGCTAATAAATGGCAAATACTTGAAAAAATTCCAAGAGTTTTGCAACCACATCTCGTAGTTATGGAAACTATAAGGCAAAATCAATTATATTTATTATTCTCCATATTCCAGCTCACCACATCTCTCAAATTCTGAGGACAACAGCAGAGTTCAGACTTTAAAAGAAGAGCTGAAGGAGCATTAGAGTTTAGATTTGTGAATAAAAAGGAAGAGAAAGGATCAATAGGACATATACCAAAATACAGATAATTGTTGTTGGTAACTGTAGGTATACCCAAGATGTTAAAACTAACGTTTATTTTCCTAATGAAAAAAAAAGAATTGAGGTTTTTGAAAATGACAATGGATGCTTGAAGAAATATGCAAAAATTGAAGGTAGGAAAGTATAATAGTAGTAGCAGTTACAGAAGTAAGAGTAGTAGTAATCGTAGTAGCTCTCCCAATTTTCAAAACGTAGCATCATAAAAAAAAACTGTAGATTATGCCAAGTACATCAAAATCCATTTCAGCAGGCGATTAAGAGAAGAACATTGCTGCACAAGTTACTTAGTTTTTAAAAGTTTGAGGAAGTGAAAGTGACCCGTGCTGATTTACTGCTTTACAGTGTGTAAAAAGGAAAAAAAAAAAATCAGTGGCCCCTTCAAAAGATGAAATATTTTAAAGACATATATATTTATTAACCAGAAAAATCAATTTCTAATCTGGGAAAAGAAGAAGTACTTAACTGGTAGAAAGTGAACAAAGAAAAATACCCAAACACAGTAGTACTAGCCAAAAAATTACTCCAGCCTCCTCCATATATTCAGAGATTTGTAACCGAATCTATTTGAGGCAAAAACATTCTAAATATCGCCCAATACTAGTGAAACAGTTTTTCTTTTACTTTCACAATTTAGAAAAATTTCAAAAAAGTGCTTGAAAGAAGTTAACTTCTTAATATATATATATATATTATAATATATAGTATATATATATCATATATATATATATATATTATATATATATATATATATATTATATATATATTAAAAAGGATAGTATTTATAGAATGTTTATTTTTATTACAGTTTAGCGTTTAAAGAAATTTAGCTTATAATATATAATATAATATATATATATATATATAATATATATTTATATATATATATCTAAATAAAATATATGTAATATTATATATACTATTGTTAATTAAAATGTTGAATTAATGTGAATATCTTATGTAATCCTATCATCTTGAGGTACCTTGAGTAAACTTTATTAAATCAAGACTGTTAGCGTATGTAATACACTGTTCATATGAATACCCTACCAAATACTCACAAATTATAAATACTATTATTTTTTGTTAAAAAATGGGCTTTGGGTTATGTAAAATAAATCCCTTCAAGGAAATTTTTCTCATAAGTAGATTAGTAATTCCAGTTCCGGCTGGAACCCGGAAAAAAAATGCAAATTCCTGTGGCCGGAATTCCGGTTACACCTCGGTAGTTAATACTTACTGGAAAATGGAAGTGGAATATTTTTTGAATACAGCCACAAACATAAAAAAGTTATTAAAAATATGTATATTTGCATTTTATTATTCCTTTAAAGATACTATTTTTAATTTATTAGAAGAAATATTTTCGGCACAACCAAATATGAAATAATGGCTAAGTATTGGTTGTACCAGGCGAATGCCAATCCTGAGTTGCCTAGCAGTACACAAAGGTTCTATCTTATTACTATGTATTTATTATATTAATTAAGATATCAGTATAATAGTATCGGTATCGGCCTCTTTTCTGGTATCAGTACATACTTTTAATATTATACTATAATATATATATAATTATCTATATATACATATATATATATATAATATATATATATATATATATATATAATATATATATATAATATATATATATATATATATATATATATAAAATCTTTTTATAAAAATTTTTAAAGATCGCTTTTTACGCTATAGTTTTGTAATACATGTATTAGCTAGTTTTTTCAAATTTCTCATGATTTGTATAGTTCTCTCACTGCTTGTAATTGATTCAATAGATAAAAGTTTCAGGTTTAACCTCTTATACCAGAATATTCCACCTCTCTAATAGTATGTTGTATGTCGGTGAGAGAGCCAATGTAAGTAAAAGATAACACTGGTCTATCAACTATTTGCATGGTACGAACATACAGTAGACATATATCTCTAGTATAACATTTCCAATTATATATATAAATTTCACACCGCTTGTTCATACTATTTGTGTTTATGGTCACTTGCAATGCTCTCGTGATTGTTTTGTGAGAGCAATAATTAAAGTGCAGTGTAAAATTCCGTTAGCTCCTCACGACTACGCCGGTTGTGTCACTCTCTCCGTATTTTTCATTGTAAATTAACACAGGATCTCATACTGAACATAACGTGTGAGTAATGGTTAGCAGATTAGTTGAAAACTCGAAAATATTTTCGCTTTATCACTTTAGTAAGGGTGACGGTACAGAGATAAAAAATCAAATGTGCGGTGATCTCCGATAAGTTATACAGCCTTTCATAAAGGTTGTTTTAAAAATATCCTCATAGACTATTAATTCTAATGATTTGAAATCGATCCAGGTTTTAGGTCTCATTTCAGGCCCTTAAGTTCAGGGTTTTTATGATAAGTTTTTCTGTCTAGGTATCAGATCATACAGAGAAAATCTATATGTAGAATTAATACATTAAATACTTTAATCATTAACCTTGAATACTTATGGCATGTCCACTAAAAACGTAGGAACACGCAGGCCCCATACTAATCTTTTTATAATATGATAGAATGATCTATTAGTGTGATAAAATTTTTAACTGTCCTCAGAGGTAGCTGTAATCCTTATTCCTCCTCTCGTTCCGATTTGCGTCTTTTCACTTATTCTTCTCATTATTATTTTTTTAGAGTATTATCCTCTGTCTAGCTCTATTCTAAATAAAAGCATACTCTCCTCTCTTTTCTATATAATTTTAATAACTAAATCCTTATGCGTACCATCTCTCTCTCTTAACAACTTTGTGAAGCAGGCTGTACACCAAGTTCTGCAGTCAGCTAGCGAAGAAAATGAAGTAGACCCATTCTTTATTAATAAATATTTTTTTTTAAATAGTATATCCGGATTATTCAATATCATAAATGTAGGGTCTAGATAGTGACAACCCCTCTGATAAATACTGGTAAAACAATTTTACCAATACAAATTAAAATTGAATACCTTCTGCTCTATTATTATCAAAAAATTTTTTTTTTTAATTTTGACCACCTAAACTGCATAAGTGCCAAGTTATTCTGGGCAATGATTGTCAGCAATAAAGCCTAATCGAGTTAAGTCTATCCTAGCCTAATGTCAGTAACTACAGTACAAACTATCATATGTAAAAAAAAAAATAAACAAAAATGTCAAAAACTGAAAATTTTACTAAAAAATCAAATTTATATAAAAAAAAAATTATAAATTTTCCCAATACAAGAGGAAAATCAACAATCTAAAAAGTCTCACGTCGCGGTCTAGAGATGCATAATCCTTTAGACAATAAAACTTACATATATAAAAAGTTAAAAATAATAACTTACTAAAAATATTATAAACTGCAGAAGATTGAATTGCAGAATAAAGAATCGTCACATACAATGCACAATCCTACATAACGATTGCGGAAACTTTTCACTAGCTTCATTCATGAGTCAATTATAAGGAAAATAAAACACGACAATAATCATGTTAACAACAACATTTATCTATTACATAATATCGCTAGAATCCACTGGATTAAAGTTGCCAGATTGTTTGCATAGAAAGTAGCACAAAGTGCTCATAGAACTAGCCCAATTTGAAAATTTGGTTTACACTATAATATAAATATAATTAAAATTACTTAAATTACAGTACTTCAATCCAATCACAAGTTTCGGACCATCGTGTGTGTGTGTGTGTGTGTGTGTGTGTGTGTGTGTGTGTGTGTGTGTGTGTGTGTGTGTGTGTGTGTGTGTGTGTGTGTGTGTGTGTGTGTGTGTGTGTGTGTGTGTGTGTGTGTGTGTGTGTGTGCGTGTGTGTGCGCACTGTTCTTTTCGCGGAAAAACTTGCCGCAAAATTTTAAAACAAATTTAATATGATTTCGTACGTAGGAAAAGTTTATTTTTATCACATATATTTTTAATATTTATCGTGATGGAAAATGCCTTATAAAAATTATTTAATTAAGCTAGGTTCGAAAATGACATAAAGAGGAGGATGCCAATTAAAAAGGAATTTAGAAATTTGTTTATTAACCAATCACAACGTTTCTTATAATTCGACGTAGGCAAATGAAGGCGTGACATTCTTTCGAAAACAGTCCTTGGAAAACTGAATTTTGAAGAGCAAATCCGCAATTTGACCGATAATTTCCCTATCTATCTGACATATTGTATGTTACTATATTTAATTATTTACACTATATTTACTCCATACTATATTAATTTTTTGGTATGCTGTATTTTGATAACGTACTCATTAATTTCACTGAACAGTATAAAGATATGTAGATTAAAGAGAACTTTGAAAATTTTCAATGTATATAAATATATATATATATATATATATATATATATATATATATATATATATAATAATACAATATGTTTTGATCTCTATAATATATATATATATATATAATATATATATAACTCTTATAACTATATGTATAGCAACAACCAATAACCAGCCAGCTGTATATGTAACAATAATATGTAATAATATAATAATAATATGTAATAATAATATAGCATATAATAATAATAATAACCGTAATAATATGTAATATGTAATAATATATATATAATATATATGAAATAATAATAACCTTAATAATATGTAATATGTATAATATATATATAATAATAATAATAATAATAACCTAATAACATATATATATAATATAATAATAATAATAATAATATATATAATAATAATATATAATATATATAATATATAATATATATCAAGGGATCTATTTCTTGTCTCTCTCTAATTTACACTATGGTTTAGAGACTATAGTTTTTGGAAATATATATTTTGTTAGGCAACAAACAAGGCGAGCTTTAAAAAGATAATCAAAACGCACTTAAGAAAATGGTTCAACACGGCTAAGTTTAAATTCATGCCAGTGAGCGAGTTTTTGTAGCAAATGCTATTAAATAATTTACACTAATTTAAAGTCCTAAATCTTCTGAAGAAATTATAAGAGTAACGCAATTTATTAATTTAACTTTAAACAAATAGTTTCTAGTTCAGGTCTTAATGAAAATCTCAATATTTAGTATAGAGAAGTTAGTTCCCAAACGTAAATTAGGCCAGGATCTATTCTATGCTATTTTATTCTTATCGATGAAAATCAAATGAACATTCTTCCAGTTTTGAGATTGTTTACATTTTGACAGCACAGACATAAGCCTATAAAGGCTATTAATTAGGATTTTTAGTGTTATAGTTTGCCATATATATATATATATATATATATATATACTTTGTATAACATATATATATATATATATATATATACCTCTATATATATATATATATATATATATATATATATATATATATATATATCTTCTTATATATATATATATATATATATATATATATATATATATAACTATATATGTTTAAAAAAACACGAAGGTTTGAAAACGATCTTCTAGAGTGACCTCGCAACAATGATAGTATAACAGAAATAAAATTTATCAAGAAGTTTGCTTAGTTTTTATAATTATATTTCACCAGTTCTTTGGAAAATAACATAATTAATATATTTCGAAGATAAAATAGTCGTTCGAAAACTTGAAAACATTAAAAAAAACATTTTTTTACGATTTCATGTGACGTCACAAACTCAAGTCAAGAAAAGTAAAGAAAAGAACGATGAGAGACCGATATATATATATATATATATAGGCCTATATATACTATATATATATATATATATATATATATAAATAATACAATATATTTAAGTATGTCAGAAAATATATATTCTTCTTTCTTTATATATATATATATACAATAACCAACATATATATATATATATATATATATATAAATATATATATATATATATATATATATATATATATGACAAACTGAAGATTTCGTCTGACCGAAAAAATTGACTATGTTCCCAAAACGACATATTCCAAAATATTCGATATATGTATATCGACTGTACCTATTATAAATCCATTCGAATACTTTATTTTGATCGCCGAATTGCATTCAGTTAAGAATTAAGAACATGCAAGAGATTTTAGCTATGATTGAAATGGATTTTAAGTATAAATATTTATAAATTATTTGAAATTTAAAACAGCTACACAAAGTATTTCAGTTTTGGCAACATTATAAATTACTTTGACAAGAAATTAAAAAGCCAAATGAACATTTACTAAATTTTTTGAAATTTAAGAAATTTATTAAGAACTGTGATGTAAATTAATATATATTAATAAATATTCACTCCTTATATATATATATATATATATATATATATATATATAACCAACACTTTAATTATCATATATAATAATATATATATATATATAACTTATAATATATATATAACTACTATATATATATATATATATATATATATATATATATACTCTCCCCTGTATAATATAGGTGATGTTTTAAAGCATTTCTTTAATTTTATTCAAGGTCAAATAAAAAGATTCTTAGATGACAAGATTTGAACATTTCTTGGAAGGTATAGCAAGGAATTATCCATAGTCAATGAGTTGATTATTTGGTAAACTTAAAAATATTATTAATTTTTACTTAAGACAGACTATTTGGGGTCCAGGTCGTTTGCGGCAAAGAACCAAACATCTAGGTTGGGAGGTTTTAGTCTTTTTAAAACTAACGGACAATCATCTACGTTAGGTCTGGGTTGGACAACGACGATCCGATATAGATAGATCGTACTGTACGACTTTAGTCTAGGTTAGGATAAAAGATGATTATTAGTTGGAAGTAGAGCTTACAAGATTTAATATATATATATATATATATATATATATATATATATATATATATATATGCTATATATATATATACTGTAATAATAATATATATAACTCTGCTGTATAACAACTAGCCTTGTAATGACGCCATATATATATATATGCTGCTCAGCATATATATATGCTTAACGCCGCGCTAGCCATATGTATGTAATAGCCAGCCAGCTAATAGTAGCCAGCAGCCAGCTAATAATAACCAACAATAACCAATATTAACAACATCAACAGCAGCTTTCAACCAAATAACCAGCATATATATATACATACTCCATATATAATAATAACCTTAACCTTATATATGTATATGCTGCTGCTGCTGTAACAACGCTCTCCAATAATATGTATATATATATATATCATATATATGTATATATCGGATACTAAAGTCAGACGAAAGGTTCAGTTTTACCATATATATATATATATATATATATATATATATATATATATATATATATATATATATATATATATATATATATCTATATATATCTATATATATACTAGCTTACAACATCCGTATATACTATTTACTATATATATATAATAAAAATTATAAAATATTAAAATCTATGTATATAAAATATTAAAATTATTATAATATTGTTAAATTAAATATTAAAAAATATTTGATAAATAGCGTACTAAAAATATTGGGCTAAAATAATAAAAAAAAAATCAGACTTGCGCAAGTAATTCTGATACAAATGGTCAGTAGACATGCCTAGTATAGCTAGCGATAGAACATTGTTTAGTTAAATTCATTTTTTATCTTTCTACTTTTTTGGATATTCAGTTACGGTGAATTTTCGTTCAGTTTTGGTTCAGCACCATTTTGGATTTAACGTTTATGTTGAATAATAATTATATTTTTGATAAATTGTGTTATTAATTACTAATTATAATAATAATATTAAGAACTTTAATTAGTCTTGAGTCCCAAGATAATATTTTTTGGAAGAATACTCTTTTCTTAAATCTATTTTGAATGAGTACCAGCTGTTGTGGGAGAGTTGTAGGTTTAGGACTACCTAATTAGGTGAAATTTGGACCCAAAAAGTATCTCAGAGTATGTTCCTATTTTCTGCTTTTCGTCTGCAGCATTTAGGTAAGTTGATATCTTATTTTTATTATTAAAATTTGTTGATATAATATTGTAAAGAAATTATTTTAATATATATATATATATATATATATATATATATATATATAAATATATATATATATATATATATATATATATATATATATATATATATATATATATATATATATATATATATATGTCATATATATATATATATATATATATATATATATATATATATATACTATCATATATATATGTGTGTGTGTGTGTGTGTGTGTGTGTGTGTGTGTGTGTGTGTGTTTTATGTGATTTAATTTTCGTTGCAGAGCCAAAGATTGCTGCTAGGCCATTCAAGATCTGAATGACTGGAAGCCTGAAACAGTTCTCTTGAAGGATTCTTCAAGAATGTACGTGTTGTCATTATAACAAACTTATTAAAGCTTGTAGTGTGGCTAGGATGTACCTTAGCTATAGTTTTTGCCACAGTATAAATATATTAACATACAGTAGGTCAGATAGATAGGGAAATTATAGGGCAAATTGCGAATATGCTCATCAAAATTCAAATTTTCCAACAGCAGTTTTCGAAAGCAAGCCACGCCTTCATTTGCCTACGTCGTAAGAAACGTTGTAATTGGTTCATAACAAACAAATTTCAAGAATTCTTTTTTGGCGTCGTCCTCTTTATAGCATTTTCGAACACAACGTAATTGAAAAATTTTTATTAAAAATATTAGGCATTTTCCTTCACATTTTTTTTACCATGATAAATGCTAAAAATATGTGATAATAAAAATAGCATTTTGCTACTTACGAAGCCATATTAAATTTGTTTTAAGTTTTGGCGGCAACTTTTCACGCGAAAAGTACAGTGCATACACACAAGATGGTCCGAAAATTATAACATTGGATTGAAGTACTATAATTTTAATTATATTTATACTATGTTTTTGCTTTTGATAGTATCCTAGTTGGTTTATACTATTTAATATATTGACTAATCCTGGGGTGCTGTGTAAGTTTTGCTGCTTTTGCATGAGCATTTTGTTACTCTAGTTGACTGGGACAGCCTCGATAGGCCCATGTGGCTTCTTACTGTCTATACTTTTAAAGTTAAGAATCTTTACTTTGGAACATACCCATATTGAGAGAATAAAGAGAGTTGACTCTGCAAAACATAAAATTACATATACATTGTGCATATTTATTTTGCCATATACTGATTTGTCTCTTGAGAGATTTAATGGATTTCATGAAATAAAATAAATTTTTAATTTATATTAAATAAGACCAATGTAGCCAGTTAATTTTCGAAGTCGCCCAAAAAGTCGTCCGTCGCCTGTGCCGTTCTGAAGTCGCCCAATCGGCTACTTGTAGCCCAATCTGGCAACTTTGCCATAGAAAAGTAAAATATTTTGTTGCTAGGGATGACAAAAAAAAAGTAGACTTTTTTCGATATTGTAGGATAACTTTTTATATTTTTCCACCAACATATCGATATATCGATATTTTTCCTCAGTGTCAAATTATCGATATTTTTTATTTATGTTCTATAAAGTTTCAGCCATCTTTTCTGACTATTATCTTTATAATATTTAGGTAAAAAGAGTGCATTTTTCATGCTTGCTTTTTAACAAGAGCAGATGTGGCGTGGTGTGCTTTTTTCTATATGACTCAGACTCTCAGAGGGAGGAAGGTTAGAGAACAATTTGCTAAATATCAATAGCGTATCTACTACATAGTATAGATAAAATTAAAATTATAGTTACTTCAATCTAATATATATATATATATATATATATATATAACAGGCTTAAGATATATATATATATATATATATATCTTCACATATATATATATATATATATATATATATATATATATATATATATAGGCACTACTCCTTTAAAAGGAAGTTAGATAAATAGTCATGATATCGAAATATCTCCGAACCCTATGCGAACCCTACAGTGTTATTTGTTAGCGCATGCGTCAACAGTATTTAGTAGGACATTTTAGAGTGTTAACATGTCTGTGTCCTATAATTAAAATTTGTTGAGTTAAGGGGACGTTGCGCGTAAAGATATCTAACTTTTGAAGGTATCAATATTTAAAAAAAAAATTTTTCATGATTTTTATATTTTTACTTTTTCTTATAGTGCGTTGAATGCTCTTTCGAATGGTGTTGATCTCATTTGGATCTTCAAATCAGCTA
>JABUQX010134327.1:2500-17500 GCA_015478945.1 Trachelipus rathkii | reverse complement strand
TGAGGACGTTGAAATATAACACAGAAACCTTACCTCAACAACAGATTCTTCCGCTCCAAATAACAATTTATACACTACCAACCATAACAGCAATCCGCCAACGCTATATAATACAACCCAGACTCAAAAATTCAAGTCTAACTATCTGCAACACACATACCATACAGTTTTATAGCAAACTAACCTCGAGAATCTCATTCTATACCCTATTCTCTGTCAGACCTGATGCTGTGACGATTTCTTAGCCGTCGTGGTCTTGTGTAACTTTTCTCTTCTGACATTGGTGAAAGAGAGAGTATCTTCGTTTACCTCTTATAGATCCTGTAGCCAAATAACGAACTGTCGTTCAAAGCACTTAGGAGCATTTTTACGCGAGCTCGATCCTATTTGGACGAACTGGTCTCTCCTTAATTCTCTCAGCTCCTACGTGATACTGTCACTTCTATTATGTACGAGGATACTTTGATTAAACAAACCTACAATGTCGGACTCCCATGTTCCTATCTCCCTATTAACGCACAACTGTATATCGGAGTGAGCTACACTCATCATCTATCCCTGATGGATTTCCAATGATGGTGGATGGCTAATGTAATATTACATCTCTCCATAATCTTATATTTCTCAGTGGAGCACTATGCATGAGTTAATCTATCTCTTGCCCAGACAACCAACTCTCTGAGATACAGCGAGCTCATCTCGAACTAATAAACTTTGGAACTCCTAGGCTCGAGTCTGTCAGTCCATTCATGTATGACAGCACACTATCGGTGCACATTTATTAACTTTCGAATCCAGGTCACCGATTATTGTGTTGTGGACAGTTGTGAGCAGACTCCTACATTAGATCAAAGAAAGCTTTTACTTGACATAGTCGACGCATCCTTTACAAATATTTATTCAAAGAATTATCTTAATAGCTGTGAATCCCCATCACTATGGCAAAAACTCCGCAAATCTAGTACTTGGTTCACATATTCGCATATGCGTACAATGTCTAATATTAAAATGTTGGTGCGACGGTCTAGTAGATACTTGTGCGATATTAGTAGCGAAGTCAAATCTTGCGTGTGTACACATGAAAAAAACGACTTAAAGTCTCATCTTAAAAGGTGTCGCCATACTCCGAGGACATTAATTCAATAGCGCATGGTTGTAATCTAATTAGGTAATTATCACCGGAAACACAGTCATTTAACATACATGTACAGAAAATGCCTAATAATAAAATAGTTGAGCAGTCCTATGATGAACATATCTAATACAGCACTACTAATGACTGACCCTCCCTGGTGAGGTGAACCAGAATATAACTTTTTAAGAATGTGTTTAAAACATAAATAAGAAAAATAAATATCATTTCAATCGGTAAATAAACAGTTTAGATTCTAAAACCTCATATAATATTATTATTATTATAGCAGATTACTAATTACACCTGATTAGGATGTTTAATATATATAAAAACTTTAATGTACGAATTATTTATTTATAATGTTCTTTTAAAAAGTCATATGATTAAATCGGAATTTATTCTTTAGAGATATGTTTATGCCTGGGAACTTTTTGGGGCTGGCTGTTATATCCTTATTTATCTTCTAAATAATTCTCTCTATTTTAACCTATGTTCGTCTACGGTTGTGTGTTATTTTCTGGAAATTGTTATAGAGCTATAGCAGAAAAACTTTGAAACGTTCATCCTTACTAACTTTTTTAGTTGGTCTTTTGCTTCAAGTTCTCATTTATTAAAAAAGCATTCCATTTTATTCTCACCTTTTCTCGCCCTCATCGAATATTTGTTTAAAACAAATATTTTCACCATCGATTGGAATTTAAAACATCTAAAATTACCCGAATTTTATGTTAGACTGGTAAGAGTATTTTTGAAAACTGTCTGAAGTGTTGGGGTTCTTCTTACACCCCCAAATTTCCCCCATCACCTTATCAGTATTTGTCTAAAATTAAATACAAGATATCGATTTTGTTTACATAAAATTGCTTTTATTGTCAGTGTAGGGAAAATGTTATAATCTAAAGCTTTTTAGAGAGAAAAAAAATGGTGCATCGAGTATCAATTTAAATGTTAGTGTACTAATCGACTTTGCTTTGTAAAAACACTAAGGGCCCCTTTTCCTTCTATGACGTAAAAATCCAAACTTCTAAGACGATTATTGCTCGTCTCCCGCGGTTGGCAATCTTGATCTGACGTCATCATGTAAACATTTGCTCATCATCATTGTATGTATGGATATATGATATTAAACTTATTTTAAAATTGACATATTTTAATGACGCTTCCTATTATGGAGGCAATTTTATTTAAATTATTGTAAAACAAATATTTTAAATGCATGTATAAAGGACACCTAGTGGATTTATTTAAAACTAAATGACTACAGAAGACAGTTCAGCTTCATCTGAACCCAGCAAGGCAACTGCTGGATCTCCATCCTCTACTTCTACCCCATCTGCCACCAAAAATTCGAATAAGCCTACACAACAAAGATCCGTTTCACCAGATTCAACAACCGCTCTATGCTTGGAAGAAATTGTAGACGGTCGTTACCGGTCATATTCCTTTGCATCTGAAGGGTCACAAGATTCTGGAACAGCATTATTACCTGAAGTAACTTTTAGCAATTCAGGTGCCCCTTTAAACTCATTTATGGGTTCACCTTCAAGAAATATTAATAGAGAAAACCAACCATTGCTTGGCAGTCAGAGATATGAAGTAGAGGATTTTAATATTTGGCAAGGTAGGGCTTTATGATATATATATATATATATATATATATATATATATATATATATATATATATATATATATATATATATATATATATATAATTGTTATATATATATATATATATATATATATATATATATTGATAGATATATATATATATATATATATTTCTATCTATAGAGATGATATATATATATATATATATATATATATATATATATATATATATAATATATATATAATTGAAAATAAAAACACTTTCTTTTATGTTAAGGTTTGTGAAAATGTATTTTTTTAATAATACTATTTAGGGATAAATTTATACTAAGTTGATGAATATGAAACGCGTAGTTGCATAATAAGAAAATATAAATATCTGATAAAATATTAAAATGTTTTGAGTAATTATGGAGTTCTTAACATTGTAAATCACTTAAATACTTTATTAAATTTTAAATTTTAAAACATTTTATATATAAAATGCATTGATCAAAATTATTTGAAGTTTTATTTATATTTTTATATATTTTAAGTTTATATTTTTAATAAAAATATAAAAAATAACGCTATGAAAATCATAACAATTTAGCTTAATTTTATTTATGTAGGGATGAAGAAACCCTAATGAAATGTAGACCTATTTCAGATTATCAGTATATCATTATTATTATTATTTTTTGATAATTAAATTTTTTTTCACGATTATCAGCGATTCAATTTAAACAAAGTATATATAAATAATTTTTTAAAAATTACTAAAAATTGAGTGACTATTTTTTTATGCAAGATGCAATAATATATATATATATATATATATATATATATATATATATATATATATATATATATATATATATATATATATATATATATATATATATATATATATGGTAAATTGTTACCTTAGGTGTTGTCAACATTTTTATGAAAATCACAGGATAGACTCTAAAAAAAATAATGAATAGGAAAACGAAAATTGTCGCTTTAGAAAAGCCACGCCAAAGTTAGTTAAAAACCTACAGACTTTCATTGATCATCCAGGTTAGGTGAAGTCCCCATTTCAGGCCTCTGTTGTAGGTTAAGGATGTTTTGTTAGGTATACACAGAGAAAATCTATGTAGAATTAACAAATCTTATCATAACCTGAACTAGGATGGCTCTAAAACGAGCACCAGGCCCACTAATTTTTATTATAAGAAAAAGCCCATGGGAAAATTTTAAACCTTTCAGAGGCTGTAACTTTTTTCCAAAAGAGACCGCGTTTTCACTGTTCCTCATTATTATTTTTTTAGAGTAAATCATGTAATTTTCAAAAAAAAATTTTTGTTTTTTTAATAACAAATCCTATGGGGTTTTCTACAACTTTGAGAGAGGCTGTAACTTTTTTTTTCCTAAGGAGAGCGAAGATTTTCTTATTACTATTCTTATTATTATTTTATATCCTGAGATTTTATAAAATCGGGGTGACAAGCATCTGGGTAACACTACTATATATATATATATATATATATATATATATATATATATATATATATATATATATATATATATATATATATATATATATATATATATATATATATATATATATATATATATTAAATCGCAATGTTTTTTACAAGTGTTAGCAATAAGTACTGTATAATAGCTATGGTTAGGCCAGTAATAGAGTATTGTGCACAATATTTATTTAAAGAAAGACTTAGATATGCTAGAGAGAGAGTGCAACGTAAAGCAACAAGGATGATTTCTGGGTTTGAGGGTAAGAGCTATGAGGATAGGCTGAAAGAGTTAGAATGTTTTCTGTAGAAAGGCGACTTCTCAGAGGGGACATGATACTAGTCTTCAAAAATTTCACATCTGATAATAATGGAGACCAATAAATTTTTCATATAGTAGACCACTGATGGGAGACCAGGGGGCATAATAAGAGAAAATTAAGAAGAAAGAATGCCATCTTGATATAAGAAAGCATGCATTCAGTAATAGGGTTGTTAAATTTTGGAATAGTCTGCCAGAGGAGGTTGTTGATTGTGACTCGATTGCAACATTTAAGAAATGGTTGGATGTCTATATGGATGGGTTGGGTATCATATAGTATATTTAGATGAGCCAAATTGGCTGGTTTTTAGTTACATTAGTTATTAATGTCATACTGCATGTGTGTGACCATAACTAGTTATTAAGGTATGTGGATGGTTTGGGTATTGTATACTCATTTTTTTGACTAAGCCAATTGGTGGGATTTAGTTACAGGAATTTGACAAGCCCTAGGGTGCTTTGTGGATTTGCATGAGAGCATTTTTTTGGTGGGTTGACTGGGACAGTCTCGATAGGTCCATGTGGCTTCTTTTTGTCTCTATATTTCTAATGTTCTAAAAAATACTAGTGATGCACCAATACCATGGTATTGGTATCAGCTTCAATCTTCAGATGTACTTCAGTATAGGTACCTTTGCAGCATTAAAAGCTTAAACAGTAAACTTATTTTATACCTTTTACTTACACTAAATATTTTGGTCTTAAATTGATATATATATATATATATATATATATATATATATATATATATATATATATATATATATATATATATATATATATATATATATATATATATATATATATATATATATATATATATGTATATATATATAGTATTTAAATATATATTATTTATATATATATATATATATATATATATATATATATATATATATATATATATATATATATATATATATATATATATATATATAGTACTTTTCAATTCCAATGTTATAATTTTCAAACCATCATCTGTGTATGTGTGTGTACTGTACTTTTCGCATGAAATGTTACTATCAAAACAAAACAAATTTAATTTTTCTTTCTACATAACAAAAAGTTTATTTTTTTCATTACCAATGTTTTTAGTATTTATCGTGGTGAAAATTTTTTGAAGAAAAAAACCCTTATATTTTTTATAAAATTATTTAATTAAGTTACATTTGAGATGCTATAGAGAACACAATGAAAATCAAAAAGGAATTTAGAAATTTGTTTATGAAGCAATCACAACATTTCTTTCATTTCAATATAGGCAAACATAGCGTGGCTTTTTTTTTCAAAAACAGCCATTCAAAATTTTGAATTTTGAAGAGCATATCCGCAATTCGTCCGATAATATCCCTATCTATCTGACCTAGACCATTCTCATTTTTGTTATGTGTGTGTACGCCTGGTAAGAAATGCTTACACAGTTTTAGCATGAATTTCATGCAAAAACGACCACAATCTCTTATAAAAGTTACTTTTATTTACAAACAATTGGAATCAGCTGTTGTGATGGAGCCCGTCGATTTGGAATAAACAGAAATAAGAATATAACAGATGATTTATATTACAAATAATTGATCAACTATTGTGATAGTTTATCGATTTGGAAGAAATTAGATTTAAAGCTGATTTTATTTGAAAAAGCAAAACAAAACATGATTTTTTAGTTGGTTTAAAAAAAATGTTTAAACTAAACCCTGATATATATATATATATATATATATATATATATATATATATATATATATATATATATATATATATATATATATATATATATATATATATATATATAAGGATGGCCCAAGAGTAAAGAGATAAAAATTTTATTTGAAATTTTTTTTTAACCCTCTCCAAATTGTTATAGAGGTATGCCATAAAAAGAATATGTGATAAATTTTATCTGATTGAAGAATATTTAATAATGCTGACAAACTGATAAATTTTAATAATATATATATATATATATAGTCGTATATATATATATATATATATATATATATATATATATATAGAGATATAGTATATATATATATATATATATATATATATATATATATATATATATATATATATATATATAAAAAGCTATAAGGTATATATTTTTCCACACCACTCATTAGGTAACCATATGAGGCATGCTTTTTTTTTTTAATGCAGTTTCCCCAAAAGGCCTAATCAACAGTTTTTATATTTGTCATTTATTCACATTTACTTAACGAGGATCATTTAATTATTTTCCAAACTCCTTTTCAGCTGCTCTTTGGCTACTCCTGGAAATTTTTCTCTGTCTTTCTACGATTTTGAGAATGTATTGCACCTGTTCTTTGTTTTGTAGTTTTGAATAAATGCTGTATCTCTTTCAACATTGTTGTTGATAACATTTAGTGTGTGCTATTTTCATTGCTTTCTTGTAGTCCTTTCTGTCATGCCATTCTGATGGATCTATGTTGAGAAATGATGAGTCTAAATGCATTTTGGAAAAAACAAAAAGGTAGATTCTGTAATGAAATCGGCAATGTTTTATCACTGGTGACAATTTGGTCATTCAATACATAGTTTCTCTGGACTGTTTAGTCCTTTTCTTCTCTTCGTTTTATCTTAAAAGCTTCAACCATCTTGCGTTTCATATCAACTGGTACTTCATCATCCATAAACGCAAGTGCTACTAGTTCTTCACCTAGGTACCACAAGTGATGTTTAAGTGCTTTACTAGCTACTAATGAGAGTTCATTATCATCACAACATTCAAGATCTTGGAGATACTTTAAGTCATTTCTTGGAGCCGAACTTGCTAATGGAGCTAAAAACCAGTTGGGAATATACCATACAGCAAAGCATGCAAATCTTTTTATTGCAACTTCTTCTTGAGTTGTCATCTTGAACTGTGACTTGAACAATACCATTTTTAATGAATAGATGACTCGCGCCATCCATCGTTCCCGATGCAGAGCACCAGGTTTACGAAAAGAAATCTCTCTCTCCAGGGTGCCTCCTAAATAAAGAACTGTCAATTCCAATAATTCACGATAATCCTCCCGTGGGTGACATTTCTTTAATTGATTGATGCAAAAAGTCAAGATGTTTTCTTTCCATGACGTTTCTATGTGAACTGTTAAATACTTTAATGTACTAGTATTTTTTCAGAAAATCTTAAAACGCTTGAGCAGCAGAATATCTGGTCCAATTGAGACGTTATAGCATTTGTTGAAAGCAGCAGCCACAATAATTTCATTAATGTGATGTCGGCATGCAAAGGCTAAGAGACCTCTTTTCAACTTTTGTTCGATAATTTCACAGGCACCCTTTTTTTCCAGTATTACTTGCAGTAGTGTCAAAACACATCCCACTTACACTGTTTGTCTTTCACACATTCAACTACAATGTTTGCAACTTGCTCACCAGTTCCTTTCAAAAGTTTTGGTACATCCAAAAGCTTTGATTTGCCCTCTCCACTGACTAAGATAGCTAATCGTTCAACATTTTCTTCATCTGTTAAATTCTGCAATAATTTACCATCCCAGTGAATAGTAAACCGTAAAACACCCGAAAATGTTTGTTTAATATCGTCTGCAATTGCCTTATGAACTGCAGATCTTCGTAGTTGCAAGGTGCTCCTACTTATCACTACTACGTCATCAATATTTTTTCCACAAGTTGAAGCGGTAACAGATAATACTAACATTGCACTTTGATCACTCACTTTCGTTCTATCTAAAGGCATTGCCAACTCGGGTGTTATAATTTGTTCACGTTTATTTAATATTTTACCTGCTTTGGTCCCGAATAGTCCAGGCTGGGGTTCGTCATTACAAGGTCAATCACTGCTGTCATCACTACTACTTTTTAGCATAACAACCGATACTTCATTTTTGGGATGAATTTCTCTTTATAATCTCTTGCCTTCTTGTTCATCCCTTTCGAGTCTTTTGCAATGTAATTCTTGTCAATATCGCTCATATAACCAACCCTGCCTTTTTCTCTCTGAGCTTTAAGGAAGTATTGATCTTCTTCATTTGATATCATAGTCATTGCATTGGCATCTGCAATAGCAAATAAATTGACTAAGCTATCTTTAAATTCGCTTTCTTTTTCTATTTGAATTTTACTTCTTTTTGATCTTGATTTTTGAAGTAATCTTTATTGTCCGTATAGCTTCTGAATCTTGGCTAGCACATGTTGCTTGTCTCGCGTAGGTATTTTAGCCTTGTCCCAAATATCATATATTTCTGAGTAAACAATATTTGATGCATCTTTCATTGTTTCTTGTTGTTAGTAAGATAAAAAAGGCGCCGTAATACATCTACATTTGATGGAAGTCTTGTACTACTGATCTTTTCAATCATCTGTTCAATCAACCAAATATGCGTTTTCTTTCTTGCTTTAGTGGGTGAGACATGTTTAATGAATTCAAAGAGTCCTTGGAGCACTACAAACATAATCGAACAGAACAACGTCTGGTACACACAACTGATGAAATCTGAATTGTCATAGGCTACATTTTGTAGAATCCTGCGCAGTTTCAATGCACAGTCGGCACCATTAAGCATTATTCCTTTACTTTCAAATTTCAAGGAAGGTATTTCTACCTTAGATCCATCTTTTTTTAAGGTTACTCTTAC
Organism: Trachelipus rathkii; assembly: GCA_015478945.1. Classification (NCBI taxonomy): domain Eukaryota; kingdom Metazoa; phylum Arthropoda; class Malacostraca; order Isopoda; family Trachelipodidae; genus Trachelipus; species Trachelipus rathkii. Next base: position 8,314 of record JABUQX010134327.1, on the reverse strand, counting down.
TGGATTTCTTTTTTTTTAGGCCACTCTTACTAGATCTTTCTTTTTTAAAGCTACTCTTACTAGGTCTTTCTTTTTTTATAGTACCTTATATGTATATATATATATATAAGTTATATATATATATATATATATATATATATATATATATATATATTGTATAAATCCTTCAGTTTCTTCCGTTTTCTCTTGAAGATGACAGCGGTCAGTTGTAACCCAGTGTTTAAATGTAAAAGTTTCTTGAAATCGAAGTGATTCAATGGAATTTAAGAATTTAATAACACCTTCTTCTTTGGGGCAAGATTTGCATTTATGCATCATACAATTCCTGTTGTCAGTGCTACATACACTTTTCTCTAATAGCAATTTCCAATCCAAGTTTAACTTTCCCAATGCACATATTTGCAGTTTTGCATTCTGGTGATATACACACACACATACTGAATGTGTACCTGCTGATCCTGCTAAAATGCAGTTTTTTGGCCTTAAGCTGGCAAAACTTGAAAAACCAATATTGGGACTTTGTGGATCATTCTTGAATAAAATATATGCTTCTTTTAAATTCATTAATACTAACCTTCTCTGAATTAATTCTTTTTACCCGTTTCTAAATTTTTTACACTCTTGTAGTCTTTTTTCCCAGGACATATTCTACTGATCTCATCAGACTTAAAAAAGTCGCTAACAAACTTTTTCATATCCAAAGTTATAACTTTACCTTTAGACAGAGAAGGAATTTCAGGAATAATCCCAAATAGTTTTTTCAATTTTTGGCTTTTTTGGACCATGTATTTGGTAGTTTGAAAAATTTTGCGTGTTTCTCTTACACTATATGGTGAAATGCTTAAGATCTGTAGCTTTCTTTTATAGCTGTTTGTAGTTTTGAATGCTTCAATGAGCTCATCCATTAACTTAGTTAGCCTATAAAAAATTATATTTATTTTAAGTCTTCTTTGTGCCTATTGATTGTTTAAAAAAGATATATAATAAAATATATATATATATATATATATATATATATATATATATATATATATATATATATATATATATATATATATATATATATATATATATATATATATATATATATATATATATATATATCCTTTGAAATTAAAAGTAAAGAAAAAACCTAAATTATCAATATTTTTTATTGACCTATTTTATACAGTAAATTTGTCTTCTTTAAAGGTAAAACATTGAATTTTGAAGAATAAATAAAAATTAAATTTTCACATCCTGGTGGGGGAGGTAGAAGGGGGAACTTTTTTTCTGTTTATGGTACAAACTTGAAACTAGTGTCATTGGATTTGTCTCTTTATCCCGCTTCGATCCATATATAATATGTATTGCTTTCTAAAAAATTAAGGGTCGTTATTGGCCATCGAAAACATGGGGTAAAGCCTCCCCCCCAAAATTTTAAACCCCATTTATTCAAAAACTAAAAGTCTCAGAGATTTGATATTTGCACCAGTGCTTCTGGTGGATGAAATAACCTTATATACCAAATTGCATTAAAATCGGAAATATAGTGGTGTTAAGGGTGTATCGATCTGTGCTGGATTTCCCCTATTATTAACACTGCAAACTACTAGAAAAAAACACACTAAACAAAATAACTCCAAATATCATCAAACACAAATTCCAACATGGTTGCAAACAAAACCTTGCACACAAACATTATTCAACCCACAATCAATGGCCTAAACTCAAAACCCACTCACAAAACAATAATCATGGCAATCAACAAAACATTCAATACAGTACCTAAACATAACTTGATCCACAAAATAACAAAATCTAAATTCCCCACCAACCTAAAGAAATGGATTTCCAATTTCCTATCAGAAAGAAAATCACAAATACAAACTAACAATACAAAATCCAGAACAGTGAGCATCAATAACCGAGGGCGCAATACTCTCCCCACACTATTCAACCTATTCACGGCCGATCTCCCACAACCACAAACAGAACACACAATCATAACAACCTACTCAGGTGACATTACCATAGCCATTATACACCAGAACCTAAACATGGCCACAAACCTGACAACAATACATCAACCAACTTCGAACATGACTGACAGAAAACAGAATGCCTGCCTCCCCAAACAAATCATCAATTACTTTAATCACCATTGACCGCCAATTTGAGCTCCACACACCCCCTAGTCTACATAAACAAAATTGCCATACCCTTTAACAAAACTCCCAAAATCCTTGGAGAACAACTCAACACTCATCTCACACAGACAACATTTCATCCGCAAACAAGAAACTGAACATATCATGAACCATCGAGGGTACAAACTTCACAAACAATAAACAGACATCCACCATCATATACAAACAATACATTTGTCCAACTCTAAACTATGCCTCTCCAACTTGGCACCACCCACTACTGACAATTTTTGCAATGATCGCTTTCATACTTTCTTCTTCACCTAACGCCTTCCAATCCAAGTCACATACACTCAAAATGCTTTAGCACCCAAACTCCACAGTATTTCACCTGCAGGTTTTTCATTCTCCTCACCACATATATCATATCAAAGAAATAACATATATGAACCCTTTTAATCAAAATCAAATACTCACATCACAACTAAATCTAAGTGACTTTAATCAGCCCAGTCACTAAGAAATTAGACTATGTGTCTGGACGAATTGAAGACTATAAGAACATGCATGTTCTTATCTTAACCCAGTCAAATGATCTTCCTCAACTTCCTATCTGAAAGACATACAAAAAAATAATAAATATATATATATATATATATATATATATATATGATAAATATATATATATATATATATATATATATATATATATATATATATATATATATATATATATATATATATATATATATATTAGGATAAAAAGTAGCTGAAAAAGCCAATACCGAATATTCGGCTAAAGGTATTCGGCCGAATACCGAATATTCGTCAATAACTACTTTGCTATTTGGGCCGAATAGTTATTTCAAAGTTCGTCATCCATTTAGGAAAAATAAAGAAAACTTATTACACTGGTCAACAAAAAGGTGAAATTTTTCTTAGATGGACTTTTGCAGCAGATATATAGTAATTCGGAGGTGCTTCCATATATATCCTCGGATTTGCTGTATCACACATCCCGTTTTCATGCAATCATGGATCTCTATTTTTGCATATTTCCTAGGAATGACAAATTCATGTGCGCACTACGTAGGCTGTGTAGACGTACCTTCCGCATATATCTACAATAGCAGCAAGTTTACTGCTGTAAATATTCGGGAAGCATAGGTAACTTTTAGTAGGTCTACACATATGGATGCCAATGACCTGATGATGTCTATTATCCATCTGAAATACAGTCGGATGGTCCTTCATTGTTGACCCAGGGTGAACTGAACGATCTGTATGAGAGTTGTATTTGTCGAAGTTGTCCTGAGCTGTTGGCTCCGAGGTTGCATGAAAAATGACTACTGACCATGGCACAAGAGTAATATTTTATCGTAACAGGAAGCAGAGCTGTGGAGGCTCTTCCAGTCAGATGGTAACCTTGTGTGTATTGCAGTGAAGTTGCAGGCCTACTACTCGCTATGGACTCCCAGCATACCATGCAGGTGAGTGGCGACTGTTTATTGACACCTCCAAGAGCAGTTTAAAGTGTGTTGTTACACAACTGGCAACAGGTATGCTTCGTTCCAGTAGGGTACTCGGTGCACGGATGAGAGAGGAGTATGCAAAAAATCAAGACAGTTTGAGAGAGGCTACAATATCAGGTACATGGATGGTAATTATGCTCGCCCTCAAAATGGTAAACATTTTGTCTGTCAGCAAGCAGGTTTCACCAAACATCCCTGCTCTTCTGTGCTATTGGGACAGCCGGGCGGCAAAGGATCACTGGACCAAAAGAGAATGGCTACCGAGGGAAACCTTGACGCCAGGTGAGGAACATTGTACGTGAGCCACTTGTACAGAGAGAAAACATCATCTTACCTCCACTACACATAAAACTTGGTTTGATGAAACAATGTGAAGGTGAAGGCCCTGGACCATGATGGTGAATGCTTCCGCTATATATGCTCAACGTTTCTGGTCTGAGTGACGAGAAGAAAAAAGCTGGGATATTTGATGGCCCACAAATACGGACACCTCCGTGATGCTGCCTTTGCTACAACAATGACTGTGTTAGAGGCAAGAGCGTGAATGCTTTTTCAGATGTAGCACAGAATTTTCTGGGGAACAGAAAGCCGAACCACTAACATTGTACAGGAACTGCTAGGACAATTTTCATTCTCATGGATGTAGAATGAGCATAAAGTTGCACTAACATTCTCATCTAAGAAAATTGATAATCTGTGGCGATGTCAGTGATGACAGGGTGAACGCTCCATCAAGATCTAAAGTCTGCGGAAGGACGTTACTAGGCAAGTGGAATATCACATGATGGCCGTAATTATTGTTGGAGCTTGATGAGGGATATTCCAGACGCTGCGCACAGTAGATCGCCTACGAAGAGAAAGTTACTACCATTGTAGGTATGTTTACATTAACTAAACCCATTCCTTTCTATTACATTCATTGTTGTCCCATATTACTCATTATTCATATATTTGTTTAACATATATCTATCACAGACATGTATCATATCATATGATTTGTTTCTCTCCCTTCATATATCCAATATATATATATATATATATATATAGTATATATATATATATATATATATATATATATATATATATATATATATATATATATATATATATATATATATATATATTCAATAATTTTATAGACCCTCTTGAATAAGGTAAAATCATAAAATTTTACAAATCTGTGTTACACATACAATATCTCACAAATGCGATGTGATATGCAAACCGATTATTACATTTTTGAATCAGCACATCAATAATCAATTGCGAAACCCCGTCTCCAAGAAATTTCATGTTTACCAGTGTTATATACAAAGTAATAAAACAAAAAGAAATAACTATTTCTTACCTATAGCAAACCATTCACATATTAAAATAATTAAATAAAATTGAAAGTTTTTCGGAGTTAAAGATATTAAACTAAACTTCATTTGAATAAGCTCTAAGGTTAAAATGACAACATTAGCAGTTCTCCATTTTCAGGGATAACCTATTTCTTGTGGCTTCATAAATATTTCCTCCTGTTCTAAATATTCTTCACTTTCGACTGATGACGGTGGAGCTGAAAGGTATTTTATTGCTAGTTTTTTTCAAATTCATGAAACTATTTCCAGTATTTTTCCACCAATTGAATGGAATATCATTGTCTTCACTGGTCAAAGTAAGCAAACTTATATATTTGTTTATTTCTTGATGTAATTCCGTATGTGGCCTTTTACTTTTATGTGCAATAATCACATCGTCAGAAGAATGGGACTTTCTTTTTTCTCTCACTTTCTTTTCTGTATGACGATTTTGATGCCACAATTTCTTAAAACAATCCATTAAAGAAGTGAAATTGAACCTTCAGCTTCACTTTCCCCAGGAGTCAGGAGTTAAATTTTCATGCATTTTTCCCCATGCCTAACGACCATATTTTTACTGATTCATCTGATTCATGTTGAAAAATTAGTTTGAATCCGTAGATCTAAGAAAGTAGCTACACAAAAGATTTATTACATAGAAACTTAGATAGTCTTTTTCTACTGATTTCTAAAGCTCTTCAACGAGTGTAATTATTCCACTGAAGCTTTTGCTTTTAATTGCCTTATTTAAAATAGATTACCATGTATAAATGGAAGGAATCACTCTGGGCGACTGTTACTTCACGTTTA
>JABUQX010134326.1:7500-15467 GCA_015478945.1 Trachelipus rathkii | reverse complement strand
TATTATATTATATTATATTATATTATATTATATTATATATTATATTATATTAATTATATTATATAATATTTATTATATTACGTATTTATAATTTATATTATAAATTATATTATATTATTATTGTTATTATCTCTATTCTTATTGCCATTGTTTTCTTTTCCATTATTTCACCTATCTTATTAAATTATTTATGTTAGGTCAGAGAACGGAAAGTAAAGGTATGTTATGTTATATTATGTTATGTCATGTTATGTTATGTTATGTTATGTTAGTTTATGTTAGTTAATTATGTTGATTGTTATGTTATTATCTTCTCTTATAGTATATTGCTTTATTTACAGTATATTATCTTTATATTAATTACAATTATCTGCAGGTTCTAATGATATCTTTGTATAATGATTCTAATACTCTCTTATATTTTATTATTTAATTATTATTTTGCAATTAATTAGGTTATAATGTAAAGTTATTAATTTATCCCCCCCCCAAAAATTAAAAAATTGCAATAAGTATGACTAAATTTTCTATAGTCTAATATTAATACTCTAACTAGGAACACTGTTGTGTTTAAAAGAATATTGTATTTTTTATTTTTATTTTAATTTTTTTTTTAATTTGATCTTTAGCTAAATATATACTCTTATATATATATATATATGTTAATTATATATTTTATTTGATTAACTACAAGTAGATATTTGTGTATTAAAGGGTATCTATTTGTAAACTTTAAATATTCCTATCAATAAATATATTATAACTATAATCTATATTCAATTTATATTTATAATAACATATTCGAAACTATTAATGAAGGTCTAATTTGCCTTAATTAGGTATTATATTTAACTACTATACTTTTCCTGCTCTTAATCATGACTTAGTAAGTGATGTTGTTCAAACTTTACAATTTCAACATTTTCGGTAATCTATTAATGTAAATCATCATACATTGATCATATGTATTAATTAATTAATCATTTATTATTATATATATATATATTTATATAATTATATATAACTATTTATATTATATATATATATATTATATATATATTATATTATATAATATAATATTTTTATAGTATATTAATATATATATATATATATTATTAATAATATTATGTATATATATATATTATATATATATATTGATATATTAATATATATATTATATAATAATATATATATATATATTATATAGTATTATATATTATTATATTATATAGGTTATAATATTATATATATTAATATTAATATATATATAATTATAATTAATATAATTATATAATATATATATATATTATAACTCCGTATATATATATATATTATATATATAATAATATATATATATATATATTTAATATATATTATATATATTATATATATATATATTATATATATATATATATATATAATATATTAATATATATATATATGTATATGTTAATGTTAATAGTATTATATTAATATATATATATATATATATATTATATTATATATATATTAATATATATATATATATATATATATTTAATATATTATAACGTATATTAATAACCGATCCAAAATAAGCTCAGTTCATTATGTTAATACACCTCTTCGTTATAGATTTAATACTCAAAATCAGTGAAGGCGTCACTAACATCAACATATACGAACACGCCTGAAAATTTGCTACTCATAAAACGCGTCCTCTCACTCAGTGTCCTCAGACTAACGGATCCTCAGTCGCCTCTAGAGACGTGCCGTGTACGCTCATAACGCTTGTTACTGTCGGCTTTAGGGAGATACGTACTCTCAGTGCGTCTGCCATTGTACGAGCGTCTGTCTTGTAGCCTTTAGAGACTGTCGCAAGTGTCTGACCCCTATTGCGAAAAAAGATGCCAAAACTCTAAATATAATCAGCATGTTGACGGCTTTTGAGCTATAAGTTAGCTGCTGTAACATTGATTTGAAGGTCACATTAGCTAGGTATCTCAGTATTGTATGATCCTTTGGAATAACGTGACGTCGCAAGCTTCGGAATAACTGAGGTATTCATTCTCACTCATTCGAAACTCCATTGGATATTTGACACATCAAGATCCAAAAACCGAATTTTGCCTAAAATATTGTCACATGTTGGTGCTTTCATATATTATATGCATAACATCTCTCAGACACTTACTACTTACTTCTTTTACTTCCTCTCCCAGTAGGATTTTCATCTTGGCTCAACATTGCGCGCGGAGGGTCTTCCCTCTCATGACACAATCGCGTTCTCGTATTGCGTGTCGACCCATCTCCTACATCCTGCAAATGTGATACTCCACATTAACATTAGTATTCGTGCAGCTGGCATTGCTCTATTAAGAATTCCCACCGATTCGTAGTCCATTCTTTATTCTCGGTTCATACCTCTAGGTCTTCTTCCCTTCGGTGTCTCATTCTCCATTTCTTTTCTGGACATTTTCTATCAGGCTGCTAATCCTTTCCAGATAATGTCCCCACCATCTCAGACTTCCCACATCCATCTTCCATCTTCAGAATAATCTTCTTCACTCCTACAGTTCTATCTGTAGTTACTCTCCTATTCTGTGTATCTTACTGCTTTCTTCCAGTTCTCATTGTACTCTCTCAGAGTCCTCAATTTTCTGCCGCTTGTTCTACTCTCCTCCCTCCTCGGAGTGGATCCACGTTCAAGTACTCTATCAATATACTAAGCATAGATCAGTCGTGAGTCAATATGCTTCAGAAGATATATCATCTATTTTATTAACCTCTCTACGTTCCAACATTATTCCGCTCCTTCATCATTTGGCGTACTCATGCTTTCATATATAATCATAAGTATCATATAGTATCCTATAATTATTTTCTCATTCTTTAGTGATCTCTCCTCCACATCCTCCCTCCCTGTTAAAACACCCACCTAAATAGACGCTGGAATCCACCGCCTTCACCTCCTCTTCCCCTAACCATCACCCTCACGCCTTCATCGTTTCCTCCCGTTACCATTATATCTCTGTCATATGTACATTCATCTTCATCCCTGCCTCATCAAACTCCTCCACAAAAAACCTCACCACCTCCCGTATCTTCTCATCCTCCTCACTCTCCAACATGCTAAGTCGTCCGCATAAGCCATTATTTCTCCATCAAAAACTAACAAAAACTCCTAATCTCTCCTTCATTTTACTTATATATAATTACACGTCATAAAATATATTAATATATGAACAAAATAGCCGATATACCTAACTCCCTATTGTATTAATAGCTCCTGTTTCTACTTCAAACCATATATTATTATATATATTATAGTCTTTTATTACATTCACTACCGTCTATCGTGTATGAGCAAACTACATTTATATTTGTAAGTGTATTCATATATGATAAATATTACTTTACATATGCGCAAGTCTGCCATTCACCTCTCTCATCAAATATTTTCCTGTGAAATTATGCATTGTTCTCAAATAAGTCTTTATCCATTCATATAATTGGTACAAATCATATAAGCGTTATATGCAGATCAATAATATCGGCACACATTAAATAAGGATCTCATAGCGCGTATTATACTATTAACATCTTCTCCTAAATAACTGGTAATATGCGCTATAGAGTGAATCAAGAGTACGCTCGTGCGTTCCTACTTACTTCTACCATATACTTCGCAATTTTTAACATTCGTGTGACTAGACTTCCTCCATCAGTCCTCTCTCGCGACAACTTGCGACAAAATCAACTCATCATACTTTCTCTTACAATATAAGTTCTTTCGTATTGATATTTTTGTCTATATGTGGTTATATCCATCAATTAGAAATTCCTCTGTAGTATGTCACTGATTGTATTGTATCTCCTTTACCTTTGTTAATTGGTATTATATATAGCTTTCTACCCCATCTATCCGCCACTTTCTCCTCATCTACCTAACAAATTATTATACAGGTTACATAAACTATCATCTCCTTCAATTCCTTCTTCACTCCCTCTATCAACCTCAATACTTCTTACTAACCACGCCATCATCTCCTGGACACTTTGCCACTTTTCATCTTTTTATAGCCTTCTCATATTCTTCCATTCCTTATCCTCCTCCATCTCCTCCTCCTCCTCACTCCAACATGCTAGTCCTCTCTCTCACTCCTCTCCTCCCCTCCCCTCCCCTCCTCCTCCTCCCCCTTCTTCTCCTTATCTCACGCTTCCCCCTGCCGTCCACTCGCTTACTTTCTATGTTCTTCCGTATTACTACGGTTTTATAACATAATCTACTTCAATAGTGTCCGTCCACCTTCTAATTCCTTTCTATCCTCGAGTATTTACCAGAATCTCATCTACCTATCTTTATATAGTTTATGTATTCTGTTTTATTATCTTCGGTTTTCTATATTGTTTCACCATCTTAAAAGCTTTTCTTTTCCCTCTAATTTTTGCTTTAATTAGTATAATTACTAATTTCCTTAGGGGCACGAGTAAGCCCATTACTCAATTCCTGTTCTTCATAATGACTCATTTGTTGTCTCGAGTACATTACTTATCATGCTTCTCTCTCAGCTTCTGCCCGCTCTTCGTGCGTTCAGAGACACAAAATTTTTCTCTCTTATATGTCTTCCGAGTTCGATTCTCTTGATTAGAATTAGACATGTGCTATTAACAATTCCTCTCCTCGGTTTCCAACTCACAATGGATGATGCTGTGTTGTGCTATTTGTCATCGTTACACTCTTACATGTAATCACACAGACACATAGTTTAACCAATAAGTGCGTTTCTCTCACTGCGCAAGATATTCTCTTTCTATCTTACAGATCACTCCTCAAGCAACTCCCTAACAATCTATCGCGCTCACTCTGTGCCTGTCGTCAAGTAGATTTCTTGGCTGGTGTATAGATAATTTGCTCACATGGTTCTGGCTGCTGCGACTCTCTGCTCCTGGATACATCTCTCTCTCTTCTACTGATTCGCAAATACTGTTTTCGTATCTATATTGATTGCCTTAGACATGTCAGTGCATGTGTCGGAACGCTCTCAGTTCATTGTGCGTGCCAAAGCTCATGTGACTCACTTAATATCGCGCATCTGCACTGCACAGAGCGAGACGTCAGGGGTATTCTCAATCTCATGTAATAGACGATACTTTTTGCATTCATCCTCTCCTTTTAACTTTTCAGATTACTTAGTATATCTTATAGTATCCTAATGAGATTGATCGATATTTTAGAAGATCACTATACATTTTCGATGAAGCGTTGATTTGGATCTAAAGTTACCTTACCCATACTTCACTCTCGCTTTATTATAATGTCAGGAGCTTCGCTGCATTTGCGTCCTTATAAAAATATTAAAGCCTGATCCTATCCTAGTACAATCTTTCAGAACTCACTCATTCTCTCATACAATTATAATTCTATCATCTTACTCCCTCATCCAGGTTCCTAGTGTTCTCATTCTCCCCCACCACATCAAGAACTCTCTTCCACTTCTCCTCTTCTTTTTTCCCACTCATCTGGTGCAATTGATAATCTCCCTTAATACAGCATACCTTTCTCCCTTCATCTTCTCACATCCTCCACTCTTCACTTTCAATTACTCTCTAATAAATCTCTATTTTTTTTACTACTACTTCTGAATGTCCTTGTTGTTGAGATGCTCGTGTATACTGAATAGTTCTATTTCGCTCTGGCCCGATATTATTCAATCTACACACATCATATATTACTACTATTCGTTTATATAATTTTTCACCTCTTTTAATATATGGGATAGTCTCGGACCTAACTATCATTCCAACACCATATATATATGTTTCTACTTATTATATTCCTTCTCTGCCTTGATTTTCTTGTAAATATACTGACAAAAACTTGCTGCTTTCTTTATACCTCCCTCCTCAGAAACCTCACTCATCCTCATCTCATCCGCCATCCTACTCCATCTAAATCTATCCTCTCTCCTCCTTCAGATGTATCCCACATATTTCATCCTCCTTTCTCTTCACATATATGTTACCTTACCATTTATTTTTCGTATGAGTAGCACGTAATCACCTTGGATAATCTTCTTCTAAATATGTGTGTTGCGCTGCATTTTCATAGTCCCATTATCTCCGCCTACCGCTGCTCCGTCGCCAAGTTTCGTCTGGCTTCGAGGTCGCGCTTGAGTATTTCTAGCAATAATTTTCGTTTCGTGGATCAGTTGGCATAATAGTGCCTGAGGCCAATATACGCGCAATAAATGCAGCCTCATATGTGCACAATAGTCTCTTTAACACATGGATGTCTAACAATTCTAGTAGTCTCGATTACTCAACGAGGTGCTCGCTAGCTCGAAGAACGTTGCGACGTCTTTGTAACTTTGTCTCCCCTCTTTTCTAAATTACGGTTCGTGAGGTAAGTTAGTGTTATGGATTCATAGTGAACAATATCTTTAATGTCATGCTCATTTTGTATCAAATTTTCCGGTATTTTATTTTTAATTTATGTTTTTTTAATTATATCTACATTGTTTATATGTTTAAATACGGACTTACATTTAATAGTAATCTTTATTCAAAATTCGCTTTGGTATGAAAATAAAACGAGATGCATTCGCAGCGTCTAACTCATCACATAATATACTATACTAGCTCTGATAATCAGAAAAATGAACTTGAGTAAAATAATTTCAAAACATACAAGGGTTTGATCTTTCAAGTAATATATTAAATCTATCATGTTGAGTATGATGATCATAAAACGCCAATTTTCCTTTGTGGAAAATCTGAGCGCAAATGCCAAAAAAAATTTAACGGAAAAATATACAAAATTAGTTTTATTATTTCATGTTGATTTTATATAATCTATCATTCTTCATTCATAAATTGAAGGTGTTATGCAGGGTTGGAAAAAACCCGGGGTTTGACAAAAAAAAACAGCCAGGTGTGTTTGGGCTTTTTTGGGGGTTTTTATTGTTTTGTTGTTTTATTGTTTGTTTTTTAAATTTCTATTTTGAGGAAAAAATAAAATGGTCAATAATGGAATCTGTTTTTTGTAACAATGTCATTTCAGAATTATTTTACAAATGAATTAATAAATAGGTATAAAATTTGCAAATTAAGCATATAATTTTTTAACTGACTTTGTCCAATTCCCACTGCTGAATGAATATCATTACCTAATTGGTGAAACTTGTAAAGGTAAATGGTATTGCTATTGCTACAGGTTATTGATAGTAATGAGATAACAGGACTATCTTAAGTAAAGTAATTATGTAATATATTTAAATTTATATTATTTAAACTTCGAACATTGTCGTCATCATAATCTGAGGCTCTGGGAAGCTAGTAAGTTAGCTACCAATAGTTCAGTTGTTACCTAGAAACTAGGCAGGCTTAAACTGGATACCTCCCCAAGGAGCTGCCCACCAGGTCTGAGTTTTTATAGTTAAACCCGGATAAAATTGCGAGATTTGAAGAAGAAAAAAATACAGTATATGTTTATAGTCACTTTATTAAAAAAAAAAAAATGAGTTAGGCACACTAGAAAATTCAGAGATTTTAAATTTATTAATTTATATATATATATATATATATATATATATATATATATATATATATATATATATATATATATATATATATATATATATATATATATATATATATATATATATATATTCTTAAATATATATCTTTATATATATATATATATATATATATATATATATATATATATATATATATATATATATATATATATATATATATATATATATATATATATATATATATATATATATATATATATATATATATATATATATATATATATATATATATATATATCAGAGGCGACTCCTGCACTCGTGCTACTCGTGCTCAGCACGAGTTAACATTATAGAAACGATCGATTTTTGCAAATTTCATTATGTTACGATAAAATTCTCTTATTTTTTGCGAAAGTTGGTCAAATAAATGAAATTATTACATAATAA
>JABUQX010134325.1:0-10000 GCA_015478945.1 Trachelipus rathkii | reverse complement strand
GCACCGCACCGCACCGCACCACCGCACCGCACCGCACCCGGTGCCTTGGCCAAGCCTACTTTGAAATAATCATTTTCGATGATATCAGTTTTCACTATCGCTATGGTTTTTCTCTAGTTCTAAAGATATAGCTGGGGAACTTTCATACCAATATAACAAAACATAACATAACATAACATAACAGAACATAACATAACATAATTCATAAGTTTGATAGCCTTGAAAATGAACATATATACTAAACACTGAAATTTTTTATCGTTATATTATTAAACTTTTTGTTTCTATGGTTACCTCTGACCATTTTATTTCTGTTTTCAGTTTTTCTTTTCAAATTATCCGCTGGATTGGACATGGCTTAGTTAAGCAGGCATTTGTACTACTTCGGAGCTGGAAATTGGTTCAACTTGCTGCCGAACGTTTCCCTACGGAATAAATTATTATCATTGCTTCATTGGAAGAGTAGCTTTTATTGTACTAAACTTGTATCCGAAGGTAATTCACTCTTCGTTGATGGCATAAAACTTCCATTTTCTTTTTCTCTATTTTATTTTTTGATAAAGTTATATATAAACAGCAAGATGGGATGGCTATAGGCTCCCCAATTGGCTCTTCATTTGAAAATATCTTTGTGTCACATGGAGAAATTTTTTTTGCAAGACTAGTTTTAAGCCTATTTTTTTGTAAGAGATATGTAGATGACACATTCGTTATCTTTAAAGAAAGCAACCATGACCACTAATTTCTACATTTTATTAACTCTCTCTACAATAACTTCAAATTCACTATGGAGGGTAAGGTCGATGGATCACTGCCATTCCTTGACGTGTCCGTGAAGAGAAGTGGAAGTTTATTCTCAACCGATGTTTTTAGAAAGAAAACTTTTTCAGGTCAGGTATTAATTTTTACAGTTTACCTTATATAATTTTAAATACTATTAGCTGCAAAACTTTAATAATCGTGCAAATAAAATTTTCTAATTGTCATTTTTCATCAAAAATAGCACTTTTCGCATATTTAAAAACAATGGTACCTCTCCTAACATCTTCTTAAACATAATAATCAGTTTAATATTTTATTACAAAAACCACATATTATTAACCTAAACTCATAATGTACTTGTCCTTTCCCAATATGAAAAGAAATACATCATTTTAATAAAACAGTTATCAAGGCTTCCCATAAACATTTACTTTCATAATTTAATCTCATTTAAAATTTCAGAAACTATCTGACTAACTTTCATTAAAGACAAATACAAATCGATCGGCTGCGAGTTGTATATTTTATCTTGTCTAATGTCCATTAGCGCAATGTAATTTATGTCTTAATGGATTTACTTTTGAGCACTGAAATGCGACACATATATTATAAATATATATTAATATATATATATAATATACTATATATTATATACTTATTTATAATATAATATAATATATATTATATATATATATATATATATAATATAATATATTATATATAATTATATAATATATCATATATATCATTTATATTATATATATATATATATATAATATATATATAATATATATACTGTTATATATATAAATATATATAATAATATCATATTATTAAAATATAAATAATTGATATATATATATATAAATATATATTCATATATATAATATATATACATATATATAATATTTTATTAATATAATATAATATTATAATTATATAATATATATAATTATTTATATATTATATATATTTATATTATATATATAATAAAAATTATATATCATATTATTATATATATATATAATTATATATATATTAGTGATAACCTTTTCGTATGTCATTGGCTCGCGCAATAAGAAAATGCTTTACCCAGTATTAGCACGAATCGTGCATAAACGATCCCATTCTTGCGTGTTTTTTTGTTTCCAATACAATTGGAAAACTGTGTGATGGAGCACTGCGGTTTGGATATAAACAGAATAAAAAAATAAAAATGTTATATTACAAATATTTGATCAACTATTGTGACCGGAAGGTCTTGTTACCTGAGAAATGATGATACTATTTTTTGGTGAACACATTATCATTTCAAACAGGCCTACCAACTCTCCTACTGTTGTCTACATTTTGCAAGTACATCTTATAATCCGAACACGGAAATTCCAACTTATAGATTAAGTAAATTCCTTACTTTTGTTGAGCATTTCTTTGCGGTGTTCTATAAAAGTTTTACAAAAAACGAATGCAACACTAGCAATTCCTTACGTTCTAAGCATAAAGCACAAACGAAACCTCTATTTGGCAACTCGTTGTTTTGTTCTTCTCGGCATATATGATAGTTAAATACTTAATAAAACCGTATTAACGCAAAATAAAATATCATCCGATTTATCCCCCTTACGCGTGTTATCTATTCAGTTACCAAAATAAATAAAATTTATTTATTGCAATATAAGATCTTTTTTTTTTATCTAATATAAAATGGTAACTACTTTACTTTTAAACATTAAAACTAACATTTTAAAAAATCGACAAAACGTATTTTAAAGTTATTAATTGTAAAGTTCATTCTGATGAAACTTTTGTGAAATATTTGTAGACATTATTTAATATAATTATTATAAGAGTTTCATTATTTAAATTTATATAATACAATAATTATAAAATTAAAGATTTAAGGAAGAAAAAAAGTTAAAAGGTATATTTTGTAATGGTTTTACTTTTCATAATATATTTCATTGCAAATAGAAAAATATTTACAACAGCCCCCCCTATTATTTAAATAAATATATGAATAAAAAGATTGCAAAATACCACAAAGCCAAAATTGTATTGTATTTCTTCAATCAACTGTCCAGTCCATCAATGTCTAAGCAAAAAAAGTAATCTTAAATTTTTAACAACTTAAATCTATGTCTTACAGAAAAATCTACAAGTAAACATATGAAGCTTAATGCTAACTTAAAATCTCAACCTTCTACTCTATACATTTCCTTTAAACTGTAACTATATAAAGGAATTCTGCTAAGATCTTATTTTCTGGCTCACTTTATCTTTATTTCTTAAACAAGGGGATATTAAATACCACATTTATTTTCGGTGCATGATCAATTATCCATGGATTGTTTTCTTTATCTTAAGAACCTCTAGCTATTAATTAATTCAAATAATTATTCGCAAATCATTTTACAACAATACAATTTTGTTCCAGATTGAACTGGTTTTGCTCATCACACCAACCATCACAATTTCTAAGCAGTTTACAAATATTTCTAATAATGAGCATTATACCAGTAAAGAAGTGCGATAAAACTAAATCCTTGATCTCACAAGTCTCTGTAGTTAGTAAAACGTTTATTTTTCTGCCACAACTAAACTGTTGCAAACAAATTTTCAAAATAAAACTAACAATATTTCCATTCACTTATATTTCAATTTGTAATACAATCCTTAAATGCCAATTTCAAGAAGATTCAGGTCATTTAACCTGAGCAAGAATTTTAAATTTCATATCAATAACAGTCAAAATTCATATTACGCATTCGCAAAAGCAAAGCATTGAATATTAAAGTAAAGATACATAATTTTTAATATTTTTCTAATAGTTAATCCTACTCCTTTAAGCTTTCACGTTTTCTTGCTTTAGGTCTAATTTATATAATCATAAAAGGGAAAGTTAAGATACAATATTTTTTTGATCACTCAGAATTGTTCCATGTTAAATACTAATATAAAAATAATCTGTCATCAACACTTTTGGCAAGATCCATCCAAGCACTTTTCTCCAAACGCCGAAAAGTGTTTTTTCAGTAGCTATCGTCTTCAAAAAATAAATTTATTCAATATCCTTAATTACATTGACCAAAACAACAGTGCAATATAAGCACTTTGTCGTCTTCTAAGTATCTATATCGGGTTGTCCTGGTTCCTTATTCTCGCAATGCCATTGTTTCTCAACCGGTGTCGGACCCCCACAAAGGGCCGTGAGCGATATCGTGGGGGTCGCGCTTGTCACAACAAAGAAATATTAATACGAAACAACAGCTGTATAAAATTATACACAATGTTGCAATGGTTATTATAAAAGTAATACATAATAACAATAAAATGTAATATACCTGTACAAATATATCTTTATTAAAAATTATATTGTTATTTAAAAGTAACTATAAAATAAATATATAATAATATAATATAATAATATAATAAAATTAGATTATTATATATTTATATACATAGATATATATATATCATGTGAGTAATTGGTCCGCGGAATTACTAACTTTATGCTGTTTTTCCTTTGGAGGTCGCGAGCTTTAATAACGTTAAAGAACACGCAGTCAGGTCTAAAGTTTTCATTTCTTCTACTATTTTCAATTTTGGTTTACATAGCCTTAGACTATATTATTTGTATGTGTTTAGTCTATTTATTAACAAATGAATATTGGTATTGTAAATTATTTTTATATAATTTTTACTTACCTTTTTCAAATTAATTTTTATATATATTTATTCTATTATATTACTATTATAATAAATTATTACTAAGTTTTATATGCTAATATATTTAGCAAAAATAGTTTTTTTAAAAACTGGCTCAACTCTTTTTTAGTATATATTTTTTGTCTTTTTTTGCTTACTAAAATTTTAATTTGTATATATCTTTTGTTATAATAGATTTCCTTAATACTTAATATTTATTAGATTAATTAGAATATTGAACATTTAGACACTTTATGCTAATATAAAATTTAATTATCCCCATAAATATATAAAGAACATTGATTGTTTAAGCATAGCTATATCTTATAGAAGCATTTTCATAAATATGTCGTTTTGTTTATATAATATATATTAGTATATATATATATTATTATATATATAATATATTTTATACTATATAATATTTTAGTAATAATAATATATATATATATATATATACATATATTTATATATAATATTATATATATATTATATTTTATTTATATATATATTATATATATTATACTTTATAGATATATATATACAATATATACTATATATTATATATAATAATATATATATTAATATTATATATATATATATAAAATATATAAATATATATATTTATATATATAATTATATTTATACGGTTATCTATATATATATATATATACTAGTATAATATATATATATTATATATATACAATATTATATCATTATATTATATTATAATCTATCATATAATATTATATAATATATATTATATATAATATTATGTCTATCTTCGGCGTCGTATCTTCAAATGGGCAAAAATAAATGTATATGTAGCTTTTCTTTGAGGAAGAAATGAAGGTTTAAAGTTACGTCTCCGATATTATACATAAAGTTTCTAGACATTTTGTTTAAAAAAATTTACCTTAAATATTTATACTAAATGTTAATTAAGTTATCCAAAAATTGCTTTTATGCAAACTTGTTACCAAACAACGTCTTTTGTGCATAATGAATCATTATTATAAGACTAGATTAAACACTTACTTGTTCTCAATAATAAAAAACTTTCAAGGACTTTCCTATCATTGGAACATATTAAAATGAATATAAATATTAACTTTATCTTTATTTATCTGTACGAATAATAAATATTTATTACGAAATTTTAGAAAATAATATGATTATATATCGGATTAAAAACTTTATTAAAAATTTTTAATGTTGAAAGTTTAAAAGAAATAATCTTCGGAAACCTTTATATTACAGTTTTTACAAAGAAAGGTTCTGAGTGTCATCAACCAATATCACTACCTAATATTATATTTATAATAATATAGTATATATATATATATATATATAATGTATATTTATATATTATAGTAATATATATATATATAATATATATATATATTATATATAAATATAAATATTATAATATACTATATATCATATATAATATATTAATTACATTAAATAGAGTTTAGTGCAAAATTAAATAACAATTTACCTTACCTATTCCTGACCTACTCTTAACAATCTACCTAAACCTAACCTAAACCTAACTAAACAAACTACAATAGGTAAAAAAAAATAAAATTCATTTCGCCCCTAGAAACTATTATAAATATCATAATGCCCTGAAGAAATTTTTTGATCCACACTCCCGTTCCGTGGCGTAGTAAACTTTTCCTATTATCTATATATATATATATAGTATACTTATGATATAATATATATATATTATATATAAATATATATATATTACATATAATAATATATATACTTATATATATATATATATAAATATTTACAGTGTGCTGCACGCAGACCCAAATAATTGCGAACAAAATCCAACCTCATTCACTGAAAATATTTGATCAACAACCGACACCATTTCGAAGCATCACAGTTGGAATCGCACAGCACAGTCACAACGCAATATTGACCTTTTAATATTATGCAATAAAGAGAAATTTATAACCGACAATATATTTATAAAGATTTATAACCTAGTTTAATATTCCTAAGCATGTCCCAAGATTATTCCTTAAATGAAAAGCATTTCAAACTACTCGGAGGAATGCCGCTTGCTTAAGGAATTATTGTTCGCAGAATCCTCAAAAACTTAATTTTAGTGCGATTTGCATAAAACATGAAACAAGCAACGTAATTCTACGGGATGAGAAACAACTATTTTAATAACTTTGCTATAGTCGCGCAACGATATTAATTTTCCTGACACTTA
The DNA here is from genome assembly GCA_015478945.1 of Trachelipus rathkii. Classification (NCBI taxonomy): domain Eukaryota; kingdom Metazoa; phylum Arthropoda; class Malacostraca; order Isopoda; family Trachelipodidae; genus Trachelipus; species Trachelipus rathkii. Next base: position 3,294 of record JABUQX010134325.1, on the reverse strand, counting down.
ATACACCACCATTTAGAACCACCAGTATCACATTAATGGCTAGGTTTTTGGATATTATTTATCTCTATCAGTAGATAGCAACTTGTTTTTAAAGTGTTATTTCTATATTAAAATAGAACAAAAAGTTCTGGAATTTTAAATAAATGAACAAAGTTCAAGTAACAGGAGTTAAATCAAACAGATTTCTTTCTATAATTTATTAAAGAAATAAAATAGTTTCACTCCAAAATCAAAGTTTACTTTTCACTTCTTGGTGAGAGAACACTTCCTGGGGGTCAGTTTTACTTTTCAATTATATTAGATTATTATTCTGAAGCAATTAAAGATTTATGTTTCAAAGACTACATTTCTGTGTCTATGTTCATTTGTTTTTATTGCCAACTGTAAGTAAAAAAATATTTTTTTGATATGTCAGTATCTTGAATAGGATAAATAGTATTGGCACTTGCTCTAAATAAAAATTGCAACTTAATATTTTCGAAAACAAACCTTAAAATAAAGGCAGAAATTCTGCATTGTATTTACACATAATTAATAAAATTAGCAGTACCGCATAGATGTTAGCAGATCGCTATTGTTAAAAAATATTCATTTGAATCACAAAATTTAAAAACAAAATTTGAATCACAAAATAAAAAAAAAAAAAAAAAAAAACTTTAAATTTTCTGCATATGAAGACGATAATTCCGGATAAACTAAGATTAATCAGTTTTAGTTCAAGGGATAGAGAATGGTATGTATGACTCCATATATATACATGTATATATATATATATATATATATATATATATATATATATATATATATATATATATATATATATATATATATATACTGCTATATATAACCTAACTATATATATATATATATATATATATATATATATATATATATATATATATATATATATATATATATATATATATATATATATTTTTATGTATTTACTCTTTTTAATATAAATAGATAGTCTTAGATTTATATATATATAACTATATATATATATATATATATATATATATAATAAAATTCTAAATCCAAATCAATTTTTTAGCGATCAGCTGAGGTTCTCAAATTGTGGTCACTGACAATTTTTTTGGATTTTTGTGGATTTTGTTTTTTTTTTTTTTTTTTTTTTTTTAATAACGGTACCAATCAATCACCTGAAGATTTATCCTGGTTGTGACCTCAAATCATATTCATTTTAAAATGATAATCTTTTTATTTTAATATTATATATATATATATATATATATATATATATATATATATATATATATATATATATAAGTATAATAACAATAACATATATATACTACCTATATATATATACTCTATATATATATATATATATATATATTGGACGGTATGTGCAGTCCAAGACGATGTAAATACATCGGGCATACCCCACTGAGTGTTAAGTTTGGTAGAAATATTTGTCTTCACTCCGTTCACCAACTGTTAGTTCTACTCGAGCTTCGTCTTCACATTGAATATCTCCGGTGCACTCTCGACCATAAATTGCAAAATGTCTAAAAGAATATGAGGTAGTGGAACCAAAAAGATTGTTTCATTTTCTATTAAGAAAAATTGTGGTGTTTTTCAATATGTCAATTGTTCAGGTATTGCCAATTCTTATGTACTATCTTGACCCCCGCTTCTGTTATTATTATTCACCTTGTGTGGTACCCTGTTTGCCCCCTCCCCAGTGTGAGCGGGAAGAGCGCGAGCATGCCCTATTTGGACCATAGGAAGTATTGTCGTCTTCTTCTTTTAGTTCATCGTGGCGTGGTGGTCAAACACATACGCGTACATCCAGGTTCGATTCCCAGCAGGGTGAAAATACTTTAGGGGTGTTTTTTCAATACAAATTTGATTGCAAATTATTGCAATTCTTAGGTGGTTCTGTTATATTATTATTCACCTTTTGCGGTACCCTGTTTGGCCCCCCTCCCCCGAGTGTGAGCGGGAAGAGCGCGGCATGGCCTATTTGGACCAAAGGAGAGTATTGTCGTGTTCTTCTTTTAGCTCATCGTTGCGTGGTTGTCAAACACATTTGCCATACATCCCGCTAGGGTCAGGTTTAATTCCCAGCAGGTGAAAATACTATAGAGTGTTTTTCAATATATATATATATATATATATATATATATATATATATATATATATATATATATATATATATATATATATATACTATACTACTATATATATATATATATATATATATTTTTCACTTATTTTCATACTAGAAAAAAATAAAATTTACCATAAAAATGATAAAAAACATAAATACCGTTATTTTAGTTGATTTAAAAAAAAACATTAAACCAAACAACCTTGTATACAGTGTAATGTATGTATGGATATACAGTGTGTGTGTGTGTGTGTGTATATTATTGTGGCCATGTGTGTATGTGTGTGTGTGTGTGTGTGTGTGTGTGTGTGTGTGTGTGTGTGTGTGTGTGTGTGTGTGTGTGTGTGTGTGTGTGTGTGGTCTCAAGTGGTTTAGAGCGCTATTATTCATTTCATACAGTGTAAAAAATATGACCATTCAGTACGAAGAACATTCTTCGGTTTTTATAGCTTAAGTTTATATTATAGTGTATGTAAGGGCCAACACATATTTCAGTTACGCCGGATACGTTAATAGCAATAAAAATAACATATATTAAAAGTTAAAAAAAAGAGGCGTTAATAAAAATTAGCCCTTATACTTAATTTAAAAATGATATTGGAGACGTACTTCCATTTGCTACTTTATATATATATATATATATATATATATACTCTATATATATACTCTCATATATTATATAACAACTTATATATATATATATATATATATATATATATATATATATATATATATATATATATTTATATAATATATATGTATATATATATAATAATAATAATAATATATAACTAATAACAATAATAATAATAACATAATAATAATATAATATATATATCTATATATATAACCTATATATATACTGTAACATATATATTTAATAATATATCATATAATAATAATATATATGTGTAACAACATAACAATATATATATATATATATAATAATAATAATAATAACATAATATATATATATATATATATATATATATATATATATATATAACTATATATGTAATAATAATAATAATAATATGCAATATATATATAATATAATAATATCAATAATAATATGTAATAATATATGTAATAATAATAATAATAATATATAATATAATATAATAATAATAATAACAATAATAACAACTATATGCTTC